>JAINDJ010000088.1:0-69766 GCA_019845555.1 Aristolochia fimbriata
AGCCAAACAACGGACGGTTTAGTGCGTAACAAACAATACTGTTTGATGCGCTTATGAAACAACGGCCCGGTTTGATACGCCATCAAACTCTTGGCCGGTTTGGTCTGTAAACAGCGATTGGTTTAGTGCGCTTGTAAACAACGACCGGTTTGGTCTACTTATGAAACAACGGCCGGTTTGGTGTGGCAAACAACAGCAGGTTTGGTGTTTTCAAACAACGGCCGATATATAGTGCCTTGTAAAGCAAGCGGTTTGAGTACGCTAAATGACTCTTAGCCAGTTTGATGCCTTAGCCAAATAGCGGCCGGTTTAGTGCATTTAGCAGCAAACAACGGTAGATATATTACGCTTTGCCAAACAAAAGCCGGTTTAGTGCCTTGGCCAAACAACGGCCGGTTTGGTCTGCCAATAAAAAACAGCCGATTTGAATTACGCTTAACAAACCACTAGGTTTGATGCTTAGCCAAACAGCGACGGTTTAGATACGCTTATGGGCAAAGCACTGTTTAGTGCATAGCAAACTTGATTCGGTTTGATGCCTTAACGGAACAACGGCAGTTTAATTACGCTTGCCAAAACAACCCGGTTTGGTTTTGCGTGGCAAACAGCGGCGGTTTTGTTTTGCGTGGCAAACAACAACTGGTTGGTCTACTTTGCAAAACAACGGTAGTTTGAATTACGCTTAGCTAAACAGCGACGGTTTGGTGAAGCAAGCCCAGAACAAACATTGATTTGGTTTGGCATATCAAACTTGGCCGGTTTGGTCTTCTTAGCAAAACAACGGCCGGTTTGGTCTTCTTAGCAAAACAGCCCGGTTTGAATTACGATTAATGGCTCTTATTTGGTTTTAGTGCAGCAGCTAAATATCGACTGTTTACCCAACCAAACAGCGTCCGGTTTGGTACGCTTGGCAAACCACGGCGGTTTGGTCTGCTTAGCCAAACAACGAAGCCGGTATGAATGCCTTAGCCAAACAAAGCGGTTTGGTGCGTAGCAAAACAATGGCGGTTTTGTCTCATAATAAAATCTGCCGGTTTAGTGCATTTTAGCCAAACAACGGCCGATTGTCCCCTTAATAGGCTCGCGGGGCGGTTTAATTACAAACATGGCACATTTACTGTTTTAAGTGCCTTGAAACCGGTTTGGTTTTGCCAACAAACCACGACGGTTTTGATACTTGTAAACCACATCCGGTTTGGTCAACAGACAAACAACGGCCGGTTTGGTAAAGCAGATCTAACAACACCCGTTTTGATGCGTTATGGCAAACAACAGCCGGTTAGTGCAGCATATAATCAGCGAGGCCGGTTTGATGCGGCAGCAAACCCGCGGCCAGTTTGGTGCAGCCCGTGGGCTCCTGGCCGGTTTGGTCGCTTATCAAACAACAGCCGTATGGTGGTCTAAACGCCAAACAACGGTTGGTTTGGTCTTACTTACCGAACAACGGCTGTTTTGGTCTTGTTTAGCCAAGCGTGGCGGTTTGGTCTTCTTAGCCAAACTTCTGACGGTTTAGTCTTCTTAGCCAAGAACGACAAGTTTGGACTTAGCCAAACAACAGCGATTCGGTGAAGCAGCCAATTACCCGATTTGGTGGTCAAAGCAGCCAAACAACTTCACCATTTTGGTCTTTGCGCAAACAAGCTGTCGGGTTGGTCGCTTTGCCAAACACCAGCCACGTTTGGTCTTCTTAACCAAAAAGCTCGCGCAGGTTTTGGTCTCGTTAGCTAAACAACAGCGGTTTGGTATGCTTTGCCAAACAACAGCCAGTTTGTTTCTGTAAGCCTCTTTGCGGTCGGTTTAATTACGCTAAAGCCAATCAGCCGGTTGGTTTGGTAGCCAAACAAGCGGCGGTTTGGTCCACTTAGCCAAACAACAGCCCGTTTGGTTGCCGCTTAGCCAAACAACGGTCGGTTTGGTCTGCTTAGCCAAACAACGGTCGGTTTGGTCTGCCAGCCAAAACAACAGCCATTATGGTACGCTTAGCCTCTTAATACCGGGTATAGTGCGCTTAGCCAAACAAAGCCGTTTTTAATTTTGCCAAACAACAGACCGGTTTGGTCTCCTTCAGCCAAAATCAGCCCGATTTGGTCATTTTTGCAAAAACAACAGCGATTTGATTCGCTTAGCCAAACAACGGACGGTTTGTTGCGCTTAATAAACAATCAGCTGTTTGGTACGCTTAAGCAAACAACGGCCGGTTTAGAATCAAACAACAGCGGTTTGGTCTACTGAACCAAACAACAGCCGGTTTGGTGTGCATTAAACAAATAACCGGTTTATTCACGAAGCAAACAACGTTAGGTTTGTGTTAGCCAAACAACGGCCGTGCGGTGCCGCGTTGGTTAAACAACGGTAGGTATGGTCTGCTTGTAAACAAAGCCGGTTTGTGATGCAAGCAGCCAAACAACAAGCGTTTTGCCAGTTTACGGCTGGTTCAGCCAAACAACAGCGTTTGGTGCCTTTAGCCAAACAACAGCCGGTTTGAATTACGCTTAGCAAAAAGCGCGGTTTGGTTCGTTTAGCCAAACAACACCGATTTGATGCGCTTAGCCAAACAACGGACCGGTTTGTGCAGCTTTAAACAACAAGCGGGTTTGGTCTGCGAAGCCAAACAATACCGGGTATGGTCTGGGCGAAAAAAAAAAGCTGGTTTGAATTCCGCTTAGCCAAACAACGGTACGGTTTGGCCAGCTTAGACAAAAATAGCTGGTTTTGTCACGATAGCCAAACAACGGCCAGTTTTAGTGCTTAGCCAAACAACGACGGTTTGGTCACTTGGCAAACAATCCCGCCGCTTGGATGCGCGAAGCAAACAACGGTTTGATGCGCTTAGCCGGACAACAGCCGGTTTGAATGCGTTTTGCCAACAACGGCCGGTTAGACAAGCGAGCGTAGGCCAAACAAAACCCGGTTTGATTTCGTAGCTAAACAACACTCGGTTTGGTGCTTTTACAAAACAACGACTGGTTTGGTGCAGCTAGCTAAAACAACGACCGATTTAGCCTTTAGCAAACAATGACCTAATTTGGTTGGCATATCAAACAAACCCGGTTTGGTCAGCTTAGCCAAACAAGCGCCAATTTGGTTGGCATATCCAAACAACAGCCGGTTTGGTCTGCTTAGCAAAACAACAGCCGGTTTGGTGTTCTTAGCAAAACAACAACCGGTTTGGTCCTAATTAGCCAAACAACAACTGGTTTGGTCGCTTGCCAAACATCACTGTTTGGCCTCTTAACCAAACAATATTTGGTTTGGTCTGTTTAGCCAAACAACAGCCGGATTAATTCGGCTTAGGCAAACCACAACCAGTTTGGTCTGCGTAGCCAAACCACGGCCGGTTTAGTGCGCTTAAGCGGGAGACAACGGCCGGTTTGGTGCACTTGGCAAAAACAACGGCCGGTTTGGTTCGCGTAGCCCTAATAACAGCCGGTTTGGTCTTCTTTGCAAAACAACGGCCGGTTTGGTGTGCTTAGCTAAACAACAGCCCGGTTTGGTCAGCTTTGCCAAACAACAGCCATTTGATCGCTTAGCCAAACAACGGGCGCTTGGTCCGCTTAGCTTAATAAACAAGCGCTATGTTTGGTGCCTTAGCCAAACGACGGTTTGGTCCTTTAGCTAAACAACAGCCGGTTTGGTCTACTTTATAAAACAACAGCCCGGTTTGGTCTGCATATGCAAACAACAGCCGGTTTGGTCTACTTAGCCAAACAACGGCCCGGTTTGGTGTGCTTAGCCAAACAAAGGCCCGGTTTAATTCGCGTAGCCAAACAACGACCCCGGTATGGTCTGCTTAGCCAAACAAAAGCCCGGTTTAATTACGGCGGTTAAACATCAGCCGGTTTGATGCAAGCCAAACAACAGCGGTTTGGTCCCCTTAAAAAACAACAATGTAAGTTTATCCGCTTAGCCAAACAACGGTTTGGTTTAGTCTGAAGCCAAACAACGGCCCGGTTTTGGTCCGGCTTAGCCAAACAACGTCCCGATATGGTCTGCTTTGCCAAACAAAAGCCCGGTTTGGTCTAAACAAACAACGGTTTGGCGAATCGGCGAAAAAGCAGCGGTTTATGCATGGCAAAAAGCGACGGTTTGGTCTGGGCGAGGCAAAAGCATCCGATTTGGTCCGCTGGCTGTCAACGCCGGTTTGGTCGGGCGGCAACAACAACGCCGGTTTGGTCTAGTAAACAATCGGCCTGTTTGGTCCGCTTAGCCAAACAACCAGGTTTGGTCTTAGCCGCATTAACAAACAGTTTAGTGCGGCTAACAACAGCCGGTTTGGTTTTTCATTAAACAACAACCGGTTTGGTTTGCGTGGGCCAAACAACCGCTGGTTTGGTCTGCGGTAAAATAACAACGGCTGGTTTGGTTCGCTAAGCTAAACAACAACGGTTTGGTCAGCTTTAGCCAACAATGCCTACCTTTGGTTGGCATATCCAAACAATACCGTTTGGTCTTTTAGCAAAACAACACCCGGTTTGGTCTTCTTAGCAAAACAACAACCGGTTTGGTCGATTAGCCAAACAACAGCCTGGTTTGGTCCGCGAGTCAAACATCAGCTGTTTGGCCACCTTAGCCAAACAACGCCCGGTTTGTTCGCTTAGCCAAACCACGGCCGGTTTGGTATGCTTAGCCAAACAACATCCGGTTTGACCCTAGCCAAACAACGTAGCGGTTTGGTCCGCTTTAGCCTAACAATGACCATTTTGGTGCAATTTTAGCAAACAACAGCCAGTTTGGTGCTTTATCCAAACAACGGCCGGTTTAGTCGGTTTAGCCAAACCACAGCCAATTTGGTGCGTGAGCCAAACCATAGCGGTTTGGTGATGCCTTAGCCGGTTGCTGAATGGTTTGGTCCCTTGTAAACAACGGCCCGGTTTGGTTTTGTGAGCCAAATAACGGCGGTTTGGTCTTCTTTGCAAAACAACAACCGGTTTGGTCTGATTAGCCAAACAACAGCTGGTTTGGTCCGCATGAAGCCAAACATCGGCTGTTTGGCCTCCTTAACCAAACAACAACCGGTTTGGTCCTTATGCCAAAACCACGGCCGGTTTGGTTTGCTTAGTAAACAACATCGGTTTGGTCTATATAGACAAACAGCGGTTTGGTCCGCTTAGCCTAACAACAGCCGTTTTGGTCATTTAAAAACAACAAACGGTTTGGTCTGCCAATCAAACACCGGCGGTTTAATTCAAGATAGCCAAACCACGTACCATTTGTACGCTTAGCCAAACCACCGCCGTTTTGGTCTTTTAGCCAAACAACAACCGGTATGGTCGCTTAGCCAAACAACAGTTATTTGGTCTTACTTACCTGAACAATATTTGTTTTGTCTTGTTTAGCAAACAACGGCGGTTTGGTCTTCTTAGCCAAACTACAGCCGGTTTGGTCTTCTTAATAAAACAAGCGCAAGTTTGCGTTTAGCCAAACAACAAGCCGGTCGGTCTGTGCGCTTAGCCAAACAATTGCGGTTTTGGTCTCGCTAGCCAAACAACTACTAGTTTGATCTTTGCTAGCCATACAAGCGCGGTTTGGTCTTGCTTTGCCAAACACCAGCCGGTTTGGTCTTCTTTGCAAAAAATCATTGGTAAGTTTCTTACGAAGCTAAACAACAAGCGGTTTGGTATGCTTTGCCAAATAGAGCTTTGTTGCTCTTCGCCTCCTCACATGACTGGTTTATGCGCTAAGCCAAACAACGGCCGTTTATTCAAGTAGCCAAACTCTTGACCGGTTTGGTCCACTTAGCCAAACAACAGCCCGTTTGGTGCCGAAGCTAAAAACAGACGGTTTATTCATGCTTAATAAACAACGGTCGGTTTGGTGCATGAAGCCAAACAACAGCAGTATGGTTCGAATACCTAAAACAACACCCGCATATGGTGCCTTAGCCAAACAAAAGCGGTTTGGTGCCTTAGCAAAACAATGACCCGGTTGGTCTCTTAGCCAAAAATCAACCGCTTTGGTCGGTTTGTAAACAACAGCCATTTGATCTAGCGTGAGCCAAACAACGGACGGTTTGATCTCGCTTAGCCAAACAAACTGTTTGGTCGCTTTACAAACAGCGACCGGTTTGGGCTGCTTAGCCAAACTACACGGCCCGGTTTAGTGCTAAAGCAAAACAACGGCCGTTTGGTCAGCTGCAGCCAAACAACAACCGGTAAGGTCGCTTAGCCAAACAACAGGTTGGTTTGGTGTTACTTACCTGAACAACGGCTGTTTTTGTCTTGTTTAGCCAAACAACAGCTGGTTTGGTCTTCTTAGCCAAACTACAACCGGTTTGGTCTTCTTAGCCAAACAATAGCAAGTTTGATGCTTAGCCAAACAACAACCGGTCTGGTGCAGCTTAGCCAAAGAATTGCCGGTTTGGTCTGCTTAGCCAAACAACTACCAGTTTGGTATTTGCTAGCCAAACACCGGCGGTTTGGTCTTGCTTTTGCCAAACACCACCGGTTTGGTCTTCTTAGCCAAAAAGCGTGCAGGTTTCGTCTGCTTAGCTAAACAACGACGGTTTGGTATGCTTTTGCCAAACAACAGCCAGTTTGCTCGCCGCTAACAACGGCGCCGGTTTGGTCGCTAAGCCAAGCAACAGCCGGTTTTTCATAGCCAAACAACAGCCGGTTTGGTCCACTTAGCCAAACAACAACCCGTTTGGTCACCTACCAAACAACAGACGGTTTAGTGCCTTAGCTAAACAACGGTCGGTTTGGTGCGCTTAGCCAAACTTTACCGCACGGCCTGGTCACAATAGCCAAACAACCGGTATGGTCCCTACGCCCAAAAAAAAGCCGGTTTGGTGCGCTTAGCAAAACAATAATAGCGGTTTGGTCTCCTAAGCCAAAAAATCAGCCGGTTTTTGGTCTGTTTAATAAACTGGCGGCCCGATTTGATCTGCTTAGTAACAACGGACGGTTTAGTGCTTATGGCCAAACAAGCGCTTTGCTTTTGGTCGGCCAAACAACAAACAACAAACAACAAACGGTTTGGTCTACTTTAGCCAAACAACAGCCCGGTTTAGTCGGCTTAGCCAAACAACATACCGGTTTGGTCTGCGCAGCCAAACAAGGCCGGTATGGTCTGCTTAGCCAAACAAAAGCGGTTTGGTCTGCGAAAAACAATCACCCGGTTTGGCCAGCTTAGACAAAAATAGCCGGTTTTGTCACTTAAAAAAACAACAGCCGGTTTGGACCGCTTTAGCCAAACAACAGACGGTTTTATCTTCTTCCAAACAACTGCTTGTTATTCCGCTTAAACAACAGCCGGTTTGGTCATGAATATGACAACAGCCGGTTTGGTCTGCTTGGCCAAACAACGACCGATATATAGTTTGGCGTAAGGCAAACAACAGCCGGTTTGATTTCGCGTAGCGAAACAACACTCGGTTTGGTGTGCTTTACAAAAGCGTACCGGGTTTGGTTTGCTTAGCTAAACAACACCCGGTTTGGTTAGCTTAGCCAAACAACAGCCAATTTGGTTGGCATATCCAAAAATCGCCGGTTTAACCGCCGCCATAAAACAACCGCCGGTTTGGTCTTCTTAGCAAAACAACAACCGGTTTGGCGATTAGCCAAACAACAGCTGGTTTGGTCTCGCTTAGTCAAACATCACTGCTGTTTGGCCACCTTAGCCAAACAACGTCCGGTTTGGTCTGCTTAGCCAAACCACGTCGGCCGGTTTGGTGAAGCAAACAACATCCGGTTTGGTCGCGATAGCCAAACAACGGCCGGTTTGGTCGCTTAAGCCTAACAACAGCCATTTTTGGTCACGTTTAGCCAAACAAAACCCGGTTTGGTCGCTTATCCAAACAACAGCCGGTTTAGTCGGGCTTAGCCAAACCACGCCGATAATTTGGTCATTAGCCAAACCATAGCGGTTTGGTGCTGCTTAGAAGGACAACAACGGTTTGGCAATGCTTTGGCCAAACAACAGCGGTTTGGTTCGCGTAATAAATAACAACGGTTTGGTCTTCTTTGCAAAACAACAACCGGTTTGGTCCGATTAGCCAAACAACAGCCTGGTTTTGTGCGGCTGAAAAAACATCGCCTGTTTGGCCTCCTTAACCAAACAACAACCGGTTTGGTGCCGAAGCCAAACCACGGCGGTTTGGTTTGCTTAATAAACAACATCCCGTTTGAGATCCTTAGACAAACAACACCGGTTTGGTCCGCTTTAGCCTAACAACAGCCGTTTTGGTGCATTTTGCCAAACAACGGCCGGTTTGGTGCTTTTATCCAAACACCGGCGGTTTGGTCGGCATAAGCAAACCACGGCCAGTTTACAGTGCGCTTAGCCAAACCATACCGGTTTGGTCTCCGGCAGCCAAACAACAACCGGTATGGTCTCGCTTTAGCCAAACAACAGTTGGTTTGGTCTTACTTACCTGAACAACAGTTGTTTTGTCTTGTTTAGCCAAACAACAGCCGGTTTGGTCTTCTTAGCCAAACTACAACCCGGTTTGGTCTTCTTAGCCAAACAAGCGCAAGTTTGGACTGCTTAGCCAAACAACCGCCGGTCTGGTCTGCTTAGCCAAACAATTGCGGTTTGGTCTCGCTTTAGCCAAACAACTACTAGTTTGATCTTTGCTAGCCATACAACTGCGGTTTGGTCTGCTTTTGCCAAACACCAGCCGGTTTGGTCTTCTTTGCCAAAAAGCGTACAAGTTTCTTACATGAAGCTAAACGGCCGGTTTGGTATGCTTTTGCCAAATAACGACGGTTGCTCGCGCCTACCACAACAACTGGTTTGATTGCGCTTAAGTTGGCAACAGCCAGTTTGGTCCGCTTAGCCAAACAACAGCCGGTTTGGTCCACTTAGCTAAACAACAGCCCCGTTTGGTGCAGCAGCAAACAACGAGCGGTTTAGTGCCTTGTAAACAATGGTCGGTTTGGTCTCATGAATAAACAAACGACCGGTGGTCTGCCTTAGCCAAACAATCGTACCGGTATGGTGCGCAAAGCCAAACAAAAGCCGGTTTGGTCCGCTTAGCAAAACAACAGCGGTTTGGTCTCCTTAGCCAAAAATCAGCCGGTTTGGTCCGTTTAGCCAAACAACGGCCGATTTGATCGCGCGAGCCAAACAACGGACGGTTTGATCTGCTTAGCCAAACAACGGCTGTTTGGTGCGCTTTGGTTAAACAACGGCCGGTTTGGGCTGCGAAGCCAAACTACTGGCCCGGTTTACAGTGCCTTAGCAAAACAACGGCGGGTTTGGTCTCGCTTAGCCAAACAACAACCGGTAAGGTCGCTTAGCCAAACAACAGTTGGTTTGGTGTTTTTACGAACAACAGCTGTTTTGTCTTGTTTAGCCAAACAACAACTGGTTTGGTCTTCTTAGCCAAACTACAACCGGTTTGGTCTTCTTAGCCAAACAATAGCAAGTTTGGACTGCTTAGCCAAACAACGGCCGGTCTGGTGCAGCTAAAAAAGAATTGCCGGTTTGGTCTAAACAGCCAAACAACTACCGGTTTGGTATTTGCTAGCCAAACACCAGCCGGTTTGGTCTTGCTTTGCCAAACACCAGCCGGTTTGGTCTTCTTAGCCAAAAACCGCAGGGTTCGGTCGCTTAGCTAAACAACAACCCGGTTTGGTATGCTTTGCCAAACAACGCCAGTTTTGTTCGCCGCTAACAACTTAACCGGTTTGGTCGCTAAGCAAAACAACGGGTTTAGTCGCTTTAGCAAACAACAGCGGTTTGGTCCCTTAGCCAAACAACAACCCGTTTGGTCCGCTTACCCAAACAACGAGACGGTTTGGTCTGCTTAGCCAAAACAATCCGGTTCGGTTTCATGCTTAGCCAAACAACAGGCGGTCATGGTCTGCTTTAGCCAAACAACAGCCGGTATGGTGCGCTTAGCCAAACAAAGCGGTTATTCTGGCGAAGCAAAACAATAGCGGTTTGGTCTCCTAAGCCAAAAATCAGCCCGCTTTGGTCTGTTTAGGCAAACAACGACCCGATTTGATTCGCTTAGCCAAACAACGGACGGTTTGGTGCCTTAACAAACAACTGCCTGTTTGGTCTTAGCCAAACAACGACGGTTTGGTGCCGAAGCAAACAACAGACGGTTTGGTCACTTAGCCAAAACAACAGCCGGTTTATGCGCGAAGGAAACAATACCGGTTTGGTGCGTAGCCAAACAACAGCCGGTATGGTGCCTTAGCAAACAAAGCGGTTTGGTCTGCTTAGCCAAACAACAGCCGGTTTGGCCAGCTTAGACTAAAAATAGCCGGTTTTGTCGAGCAAACAACAGCCGGTTTGGTCTGCTTAGCCAAACAACAGACGGTTTGGTCTTCTTAGCCAAACAACTGCCTGTTTGGTCTGCTGAGCCAAACAACAGCCGGTTTGGTCTGCTTAGCCAGACAACAGCCGGTTTGGTCTGCTTGGCCAAACAACAGCCGATATGGTTTGCGTAGCCAAACAACAGCCGGTTTGATTTGCGTAGCGAAACAACACTCGGTTTGGTGTGCTTTACAAAACGACAGCCGGTTTGGTTTGTTTAGCTAAACAACAGCCGGTTTGGTTAGCTTAGCCAAACAACAGCCAATTTGGTTGGCATATCCAAAAAACAGCCGGTTTGGTCTGCTTCGCAAAACAACTGCCGGTTTGGTCTTCTTAGCAAAACAACAACCCGGTTTGGTCTGATTAATAAACGCTGGCTGGTTTACCTTAGCGAATAAACATCAGCCTGTTTTGGCATCCTAAACCAAACAACAGCTGGTTTGGTCTGCTTAGCCAAACCACCGGCCGGTTTGGTCTGCTTTAGCCAAACAACATCCGATTTGGTGGGCTTAGCCAAACAACGGACGGTTTAGTGCGCTTCCAAACAAGCTACTGTTTGGTCGCGAAGCCAAACAACAACCCGGTTTAGTGCCTTAATAAACAACAGCCGGTTTGGTCTACTTAGCCAAACAACACCGGTTTGGTCTCATAGCCAATCAACAACCGGTTTGGTCCAGGTGGCCAAACAACGGCCGGTATGGTGCCTTAGCCAAACAAAAGCGGTTTTGACCGTTGCTTAGCTAAACAACGGCTCGTTTGGTCTGCTTAGACAAAAATCAGCCGGTTTGTTCCTGCTTAGCCAAACAACACCCGGTTTGGTCTGCTTAGCCAAACAATGACGGTTTGGTCTATTAGCTAAACAAGCGCCTGTTTTATGCGCTTAGCCAAACAATGGCGGTTTGGTCTGCTTAGCGACAACGGCCGGTTTAGTCGCTTTGCCAAACAACGGCCGGTTTGGTTTATGTGAGTAAACAACGGCCGGTTTGATTCGCGTAGCCAAACAACACTCGGTTTGGTGTGCTTTTACAAAAAACAAATGTACCCGGTTTGTTGCGCTTAGCTAAACAACGGCCGGTTTGGTCAACTTAGCCAAACAACAGCCAATTTGGTTGGCATATCAAACAACGGCCGGTTTGGTGCTTAGTAAAACAATTGCGGTTTGGTCTTCTTAGGAAAACAACAACCGGTTTGGTCGATTAGCCAAACAACGGCTGGTTTATTGCATGAAGCCAAACATCAGCCTGTTTGGCCTCCTTAACCAAACAACGACTGGTTTGGTCGCCTTAGCAAAACCACGGCCGGTTTGGTCCGCTTAAGTAAACAACATCCGATTTGGTCTGCTTAGCCAAACAAGCGCGGTTTGGTCCGCTTAGCCTAACAACAGCCGTTTTTTGGTCGGGTTTAGCCAAACAACGGCCGGTTTGGTCTACTTATCCAAACAACGACTGGTTTGGTCTGCTTAGCCAAACAACTGCTGGGTTGGTGCAGCTTAGCCTAACAACAGCTGGTTTATTCGCTTAGCCAAACGACAGCCAGTTTGGTCTCGCTTAGCCAAACAACAACCGATTGTGGTTCATTTAGCCAAACAACAGTTGGTTTGGTCTTACCTGAACAACAGCCGTTTTGGTCTTGTTTAGCCAAACAACAGCCGGTTTGGTCTTCATAGCCAAACTACAGCCGGTTTGGTCTTCTTAGACAAACAACAGCAAGTTTGGGCTGCTTAAGCAAACAACAGTCCGGTTTGGTCTGGCGAAAGCTTAAACAAATAGGTTTGGTCTGCTTAGCCAAACAACGGTCGGTTTGGTCTGCTTAGCCAAACAGCCCGGTTTGAGTGCGAAAAAAACAACGGGCCGGTTCGGTTCGCTTAGCCAAACAACGGTCGGTTTGATCTTACTTAGCCATACAACAACCGTTTGGTCTTGCTTAGCCAAACAACAACCCGGTTTGGTCTTGCTTAGCCAAACAAGAACCGGTTTGGTATTGCTTAGCCAAACAACAGCTGTTTTTAGTCTTTTTAGCCCAACAGCCGGTTTAGTCTCGCTTAGCCAAACTACAGACCACTTTTTGTATCGCTAATAAAAAACAGCCGGTTTGGTCTACTTAGCCAAACAACAGCCGATTTGGTCTGCTTAGACAAACAACAACCGGTTTGGTCTGCATAGCCAAACAACAGCAAGTTTGGTCTGCTTAGCCTAACAACAGCCAGTTTGGTTTGCTTAGCCAAACAACAGCCACTTTGGTCTGCTTAGACAAACAACAACCGGTTAGTTATGCTTAGCCAAACAACAGCCGATTTGGTCTGCTTAGCCAAACAACAATTGGTTTGGTCTGCTTAACCAAACAACAACCGATTTGGTGTTCTTAGCCAAACAACAGCCGATTTGGTCTGCGTATCCAAACAACAACTGGTTTGGTCTGCTTAGCCAAACAACAGCTGGTTTGGTCTGCTTAGTGATAAGTGTCCAAAAGACACTTATTTAGGCATGAATTATTAATCATAAATTCCTAATTTGAGTTGATTATGAGTTTGAAAGTGACAAATATAACTCAAATACATGTTTTATGTCTCTTGTACCTGGCAAAAAAAGAAAATCTGGATTTTGATGGAAAATGAAGGAAAAAGGAGCAAAAATAAGCCAAAAAGAGAATGGTGCTACCGCCCTGTCTCTGGCGCGACCGCGCCGCTTAAATGGACAAATATTCAAACAATTCCTGGAAATTCCCAACGGCTACCAGAACATGATAGAAGACAACCCCGGAATGCGAAATGGCGCTCTCTGTGGCGCACACTCGGTTTCCATACATGGAATTCTAGGTGCTAAAACGAGAAGTCGGCAAAAGACCAAGGAGTGGCGCGACCGCGCCAGAACGACGGCTTAACGTGGCGCGACCTCGCCAAGAAGACAGCTTCTATTCCGTTTCCAGAGACACACAAGAACGGCGCGACCGCGCCGACTATGGTGCAACCGAGCCAAAAAAATCCTCGGAAAATCAAATTAATATGCAAAAATGTCCAGAAACCTAACGGTCATGAAAGACAACGGTTGCGGAATGTAATTTGGCGTGACCGCGCCAGTGGAAGCGCTACCGCGCTAATGGAGGGCGCTGCCCCGCCAAAGGGAGCTAAAAGCATAAAGTAAAGTTGTCATTCAGGGACCAAGAAATTGTCTAAGGACCAGAGCTACCGCGCCAAATCTCAGCACTGATCGGCGCGACCGCGCCATATGCAGAGGCGACTTAGACGGATATCGGGTTCAATGGCGCGACCGCGCCAGAATCCGGCGCGACCGCGCCATCGACTCTGCTGCTCAGAATACAAAAATCTCGGGAACCTGCAATCAAATCCAATCCAAACATGGGAGGAGGAGTCCCAGACATCTAAGGAAGGTGCCCACGACGAGTTTAAGGTAAATTACTTATGTCCAGATGCATTGAATAGTCCAAAAGAAGAAGTTGTTTCGAAACAGGAATCTGCTGCCAATGGAAAGAGATAAATCCGAACTTTATGAAGATCAGAGAAGGAATTTCACAAGTCCAATTGATGCCAAACTTGGAACGAAGCTTCCAGGTACTACAGAGGATCTTCCTACGAAATTTCAGGTCAATCCAAACCAGGATTCTCGAGTTACACATCTTCAAAGTGGTGGACCCGTGCAGAAGTTGGCAGCAGAAATCAGACAACTTCCTTCCCTCATATCTCGAGTTTCCCAACTCAGAATGGATTCAAACTTTGTGATCATGGAAAGGACTTCAAAAGGAAGGTCCTGATATAATTTTAGCCAATTCTGAGGTGGGAAAATGGTACTTCATACCCCTGGACAGAGAGCAATTTACATGGCATGGGCAGCAGAACAAGTATATAAGGAGGTCCGAGGCAAAGAGCAAGGCATCCAGTTTTCAGTTCGAGTTCTTGAATTTTACTTTCAATTTTGTATTCAGTTCTTCTTTTTTTAGTTTAGTTGAGAGAGAGAGGAGAAGGTCCAGAGGGAGTTCGCACGAACTCTGGTCACTTTGAGGAAGAGAGGTGGAGCTTCCAGCCAAGGAGCAAGAAGGGTTAAGGGAATTCTTCCCAAGGGGGTTCTCTTTACTTGTCCTTTCTTAATTCATGGCTGTTGTACAAACCTCTTTGTGTGCTTTCAATTCTAGTATGGAGTAGTCGTTTTTAGTTGGGAGTCCATGACTCCCTAGGCATGTAATGAGATTGATCTTTATAAATTCAATTGGTTTTCTGTTTGGTGCATGAATGAGTTTTAATTGCTGTAATTTCTTGATTCATACTTACTGTTTGGCTATGTACTGGTTATAAGGTGACTCTAGACTTAAGGTGAGACATGCTGATAGGAATTTACAGTCTTTTTGAGTTCATGCACTAGGTAGATCACTAAACCTTGGGTTAATCCTCGACCTTAAAGTAATACCCTGTTGGATTAGTTGATCTATCTATGACTTATAAGCTTCATGTTTATGCTATCTAATAGAGTAGATTATGCCGGTTAGTTTGCTCTAGGAGATGGAAAAGGGTGATGCCGATGCGGATTGTAGCCATAGTTTTATAAGCTTGTCAAAAATTGATTTCCAAAACTCTTTTCATATTCAATCTCAGAAAGTGTCTAGGGAGGGAATTGGATTCCCAACGTCTTCTCTCATCATTTAATCCCCTCAAAAGCTTTTCCTAACTGTTTCAAGTGCTGGTTTAGTTTAGAACT
Organism: Aristolochia fimbriata; assembly: GCA_019845555.1. NCBI lineage: Eukaryota > Viridiplantae > Streptophyta > Magnoliopsida > Piperales > Aristolochiaceae > Aristolochia > Aristolochia fimbriata. The sequence continues at coordinate 14,973 of JAINDJ010000088.1, forward strand.
TTGTTTCAAAAATCAGATTTCTCAAACTTTAGATTTTTATTCATGAAGCAATTAACTGTTGGCTTGGTCCTTGTGGGATGATATTCGGACTTGCAGAAAGTCTATATTACATTGATTAGTCCTCTTGCTAGTGATTAGCTAGGATCGCATCAAGTTTTTGGCGCTGTTGCCGGGGACCAAAGTTTCTAACAGTAATTGCTCAAAGTTTAAAAATTTAAAGATTTGAGCTTTTGTTTTTTTTATTTTTGCAGGAGGTTTATGACCAGATCTTGAGGGACACCAGCCCATGAGATTGATTCAGAACCTGAGAGAACTTTAAGGCAGAGGCTGAAGGAAAATCAGAACCAGAGCAATCCCAAAGAGCAAGAAGAGATGGAGCATATAGAAGGAGCCAATGATGATCAAGCATTCAGGCCAAGGAGGACCATGGAAGACTTTGTCACAGAAAACCCAAATACAAATAGGACAAGTATCATCACCCATTCTATTCAAGCTAATAATTTCGAATTTAAGCCTCAACTTCTTATCATGCTGCAAACTCATTATCAGTTTAATGGGTTGGCTAATGAAGATACCAATGACCACCTTGAAAGATTTTTGGATTTATGTGCTACTTTTAAATATAATGGTATGTCAGATGATGCAGCTAGATTGAGGCTTTTTAAATTCACGTTGGGAGGAAGAGCTAAAACGTGGCTGAATACATTACCAGCTGGTTCCATAGCCACTTGGGAGGATCTGCAGAAAAAGTTTTTAGGTAAGTATTTTCAACCAGCCAAAACTATCAAATTAAGGAATGAAATCTTTCAATTTTCGCAGGAATCAGAGGAACACCTTTCAGAGGCATGGGAGAGGTTCAATGGGCTTCTCAAAAGATGCCCAAATCATAAAATTGAGCTTTGGAGCCAAATCGAGATTTTTTACAATGGGCTGAACATCAATACCAGGAGCATGATTGATGCTGCAGCAGGTGGTTCGATCAATAAAAAGACTCCAGAAGAGGTTTATGAGCTGATAGAGGAGATGACAGCCAACATGTATTCATACCCGATGGAGAGATCAGTCAAAAAACCTGCTGGAATTTACAAACTGGACTCCTCAACAGCCACACAAGCACGATTAGAGGCTCTGCAGCAACAATTTGCTAATTTCCAGCAACAATCAAGCCCTGTGGTAGCCTCAATATGCAGAACATGTGGAGGAGGACATGCTGATTTTGAATGCCAAGGTAACATATATGCTTTGAATTGCATGCCTGAACAAACGAACTTTGTGGGAGATTCTCGCAGGATAGATCCATACAGCAACACATACAATCCTGGCTAGAAGAACCATCCAAATTTCTCCTGGAATAATGCAAATCAATCAAGGCAGAACCCTCCTGGATTCAAACCATTGCAAGCCAATACACAACAAAAGGAGGAGACACAAAGGGACGATGATAGCAAACTGATTCGAGCAATATACGCAGAACTTCAGTCAACGAAGACACTACAAACTGAAGTCCAGTCAATAAAGCAATCAGTCACACTCATGACCACTCAGGTAAATCAACTTAACAGAGATGTGTATGAGAGGCCGAGAGGAGCTCTGCCTAGCAACTCAGAAATCAACCCAAAGGAGCAAGTCAAGGCCATAACACTCAGGGTGGGAAGACTCACGGAGGATCACCAGACAAAAAGAACAGCCAGCCATGGAGGCAAAGAGAGGATGCTCAGAAAGGAGAAGAAGAGAAAGAAAAAGAAAAGGTAAGTCAATCAACTTTTCCAAGAAGGAAGAAAGGTAAGGATTCACTTCCCATTACTGATATTGATATTAGACATCTTCCTTATCCAAGTAGAGCTAAATATGATATTTTGGAGAGTAGCTTTGCTAGATTTCTAGAAACCTTTCAGAAATTGCAGATTAACATTCCACTTCTTGAAGCATTAAAGCAAATACCTCTTTATGGTAAATTTCTGAAAGAAGTCCTATCCAGGAAGAGGAAGATAGAGGAGAAAGGTACAGTGGTGCTGAATGAGAATTGTAGTGCCATATTGAAGAATGAGCTTCAAAGAAAACTTAAAGATCCAGGGAGTTTTACAATACCTTGTGAAATTGGTCAAATAAATTTGCCAATGCTTTATGCGATTTAGGGGCAAGTGTTAATTTAATGCCATTATCCCTTTGCAGGTATATAAAACTTGGAGAACCTCAAGAGACTGGAATCACTCTTCAATTTGCTGATAGATCAACCAAAATACCAGAAGGAGTGATGGAGGATGTGTTGGTCAAAATTCAAGATTTCATTTATCCCTGCGATTTTGTTGTTTTGGACATGGAAGTAGACAAGAACCTGCCCATAATTCTTGGCAGACCATTCTTGGCTACTGCTGGTGCTATTATTGATTGCAAACAGGGAAATTTGACTTTAAGGCTTAATAATGACACCATCAATTTCAATATAAAAGAAGCCATGAAACAACCAGCCATTCCAGATGATGATTTTTGTTTAAGTATTGATGTGATTGATTCTTGTGTAGCAGAAATTGAAGAAGAAGCGAGAGTTGATGCAGCAGAAGAGGGAGGCCGATCCATGGAGAGAATGAAGATCCCAGCATCCAAGAAGCATCTGGTGCACTGGAGGCTGAGAAAAAGGAAGAGTTAGCTGCTGAAATAAAGGAACAAGGAGCTCCAGAAGCTCCCAAATCTGAACTCAAACCTCTTCCTAGTAATTTGAAATATGTCTTTCTTGAAGAAAATGATAAACCAATAATTATCTCTTCGTGTTTGACAGGTTTGGAGGAGAAAAAGCTCATAGCAGTACTGTCCAAACACAAGAAGGCAATAGGCTGGTCATTGGCAGACATTGAAGGCATCAGCCCCACAATCTGCACCCACAGAATTCTGATGGAGGAAAATTACAAGCCCAACATCCAACCACAAAGAAGGCTGAACCCCACATTGCAAGAGGTAGTGAAAAAGGAGGTAATTAAACTCTTGGACGCAGGTATTATCTATCCTATTTCTGATAGTGCATGGGTAAGTCCAGTCCAAGTGGTGCCTAAGAAGGGGGTACCACTGTCATTCATAATGAACATAATGAATTAATCCCCACTAGGACAGTCACAGGTTGGAGGGTATGCATAGACTATAGGAAATTGAATGCAGCCACTAGGAAAGATCATTTTCCTTTACCATTCATTGATCAAATGCTTGAAAGGCTTGCTGGAAATAAATTTTATTGCTTCCTAGATGGATATTCAGGATATTTTCAGATACCTATAGCACCTGAAGATCAGGAAAAGACCACCTTCACTTGCCCTTATAGCACTTTTGCATATAGGAGAATGCCCTTTGGCTTGTGCAATGCACCGGCCACTTTTCAAAGATGCATGATGGCTTTATTCCATGACATGATAGGCAAGATGATGGAGGTTTTTATGGATGATTTCACTATTTATGGACTAACATTTGAAACATTCTTGCAACACTTAGAGCTGGTGCTTGAAAGGTGTGAAGAAAAGATGCTAGCCCTAAATTTGGAAAAATGCCATTTTATGGTAAGAGATGGGATTGTTCTTGGCCACAAAATCTCCTCAAAAAGGGGATAGAGGTAGACAAGGCCAAAATTGAGGTGATTGAAAAGCTACCTCCACCCACATCAGTCAAGGGAATTAAGAGCTTCTTAGGCCATGCTGGATTTTATAGAAGGTTTATAAAAGATTTTTCCAAAATTGCAAAACCTTTGTCAAATTTGCTTTCAAAAGATGTGAAATTTGATTTCAATGCTGAATGCTTGCTTGCTTTTGATCTTTTTGAAACAAAATTGATTTCTCCCCATTATTGTGTCACCTGATTGGAACCTACCTTTTTGAGCTCATGTGTGATGCAAGTGATTTTTTTCTTTAGGGCGGCTCTTGGCCAAAGAAAAGAAAAGGTTTTCCACACCATATCCTATGCTAGCCACACACTCACTGGTCCTCAATTGAATTACACAACTACTGAGAAAGAGCTCATGGCAGTAGTTTTTGCTTTTGAAAAATTCAGATCATATCTCATTGGTTCAAAAGTTATTGTTTGGACTGACCATGCAGCTCTTAGATATTTGTTTGCAAAGAAGGATTCCAAACCAAGACAGATCAGATGGATCCTTCTTCTACAAGAATTTGATATTGAGATCAAGGACAAAAGGGTGCTGAAAATGTGGTAGCAGATCACTTGTCAAGGCTGGAATCAGAAAATCAAGATGGGGAAGTTTCAGAACTCTTCCCAGATGAGAGGATTTGCCGGGTAAGTACTTCAAAGGTACAATGGTATGCTGATATTGCCAATTTTGTTTGCAGCAAGTGGGTACCCAAGCACTTTACCTACCAGCAAAGGAAGAAACTGATGGCAGATTCAAGGCACTACTACTGGGAGGATCCTTTCCTCTACAAAATCTATCCAGATCAAGTTATCAGAAGGTGTGTGAAAGAAGAAGAAGCTCCACTCATTCTCAGCCACTGCCATGACAAAGAGGTTGGTGGCCATCACAGTGCAAACCGAACTGCAGCAAAGGTATTGCAATCTGGATTCTTTTGGCCAACACTTTTCAAAGATGCAAAAGGTATGTACAATCATGTGACAGGTGCCAAAGGATAGGTAACATCTCTAGACGGAATGAAATGCCTCTAAATAATATTCTGGAATGTGAATGTTTTGATGTTTGGGGTATTGACTTCATGGGTCCTTTTCCACCTTCTTTTGGTTATGAGTACATTCTGGTGGCAGTGGATTATGTAACCAGATGGGTAGAGGCCATAGCAACCCGAACCAATGATGCCAAGGTTGTCATCGAATTTTTGAAAAAGAACATTTTCTGTCGTTTTGGCACCCCTAGAGCTATCATTAGTGATGGGGGAAAGCATTTTTGTAACTCTTCTTTCAAAAGTCTGTTAAAAAAGTGGCCAAGTAGAGGTGTCCAATAGAGAGCTCAAAAGAATTCTGGAAAAAACAGTAAATACTTCAAGGAGAGATTGGAAAACCAAGCTAGATGATGCACTATGGGCCTATAGGACAGCTTTCAAAACCCCAATAGGCATGACCCCCTATAGGTTGGTTTATGGAAAAGCATGCCATCTTCCTTTGGAGTTCGAGTATAAGGCATACTCGGCAACCAAGTTTTTAAATTTTGATGTCAAGGCTGCTGGAGAAAGCAGGTTGCTTCAATTAAATGCATTAGATGAGCTCAGGTACTGGTCCTATGAGAATGCCAAGATGTACAAAGAAAAAACTAAAAAATGGCATGATGAGCATATCTTACCCAAGGAGTTTCAACCTTGCCAACTTGTCCTTTTGTTCAATAGCAGACTTAGGTTGTTCCCTGGTAAACTGAGATCAAAATGGACTGGTCCTTTTGCTGTGGAAAAAGTGTTAAAATCAGGGGCTGTCGAAATCAGAAATCCAAAAGACCAATCCACCTTCATTATCAATGGTCAAAGGCTTAAAAGGTACATCTCCCCTGATTTCAATCAGGAAAGAACTTTCACCATCCTATCTGACTGAAACAGAGTCACAATGTCGAATTTGGGACTATAAACCAGAACTCCTTTGCTTGTTGTTTTAGAATAGGATTGCATTATGAATGTTGCTTGGAATTTTTGAATTTTTAGGCTTTGCATGAGTAGTTCATTGAGTTTTGCATGATTAGGATAGACTTAGGCTAGCAGAAGTTCAAAATTTTCCAAAAAAAAATAAAAATAAAATAAAATAAAATAAAATCCTGTAAATAAAACCAAAAAATCAGTTTGAAACCGTAGCGACCGCTGCTATACTTTCGGCGCTGACGGCTATACTTTAAGCTGAGCCGCCGAACTTGTTTTGCTTTCTTTGCCTGCTGTCTGATTCTGGCTTCCTTCTGGGAAAATATGCTTTGGTGCCTGTCCATAAGATGTTTTAGAGTGATTTTTGCATGCAATGTCCATTAATATGTACTCAATCTCCATTCGTATTGATGTCATGATTTTGCACTCTCATTCTATTTCCCAAAGCATGATTCCCTCATTGGAAATGTGTGTTCACTGATTAAGCATCTATATACAACTGATCACTTCTTGTTTTATGTGGAAAGTTTCAAAAACACATTCAGGATGCAGCAATATGAAGTTTCAATGTGGCGCGACCGCGCCAACTTTTGACGCGACCGCACCGCTGCCTCATTATGTTTTCGAACCCAGATCCCATAAAAGGAAAATTCCACTGCAGAGCCTTCCAGGTCAAGTCTCTTTTCACTCCAGGCACACTTAGACTAATCAGGGAAGTATTCATCCTACCTCTTATTCTTTTTATGCTTTGAGGACAAAGCATGTTTTTAAGTTTGGGGTGGGATATTCTATCTTTCAAAAATCTCTGATTTCAAAAAATTTTTCACCAGAAACAGACCATGAGTTGGGAAACATCAGTGGAAACCCTGAGAAAAGAGAAAAACATGATTCACTATCTGGAAAAATATCTTATTTCAATTTGCTTAGTCTTAACAGGAGGAGAATTTTCTTTAAAAACAGTTTTTGAAAATGTATAAGTGAGCAAGTGGATGTAAACCACTAGAACCAACCTGAGGGAACCTTGAGGCGAAACAAAGAAAGATTTCCAAATACCCTAAAGTGATTTAGGCATTTGTTTTCAATCGTTAGAGCCTGCTTTAAGCCACCCACTTTAATGCACAAGATGCATCACTTTTTGTCAAAAACCTTGAGCCAACAAGATCCCTATTTTATTTCAAAAACCCACAGTACATGAACCAGCCTTTGTGAAAAACCAACTTGTTTCTTACAGACCTATATCTCTCCAACTTGTTGAAGTGTTCTATTAAAATAAACATGGACAAAAATCTGAAGATATAAGGAGGTATTGAGTGGTCTGAAAAAAAGAGAAACAAGTTGAAGGCTAAGTCCGGGAGAAAGGCCACCTTGAGTGTGCATCGGGTCTCGGGCCTCAGCAAGCTTTAGGGACTCTGAGTCAACCGGGCGAGGTAAGCTAGACTCCAGACAAAGCCAAAAGGTTGTGGGTTAAGGAGTAAGGCCACCTCGTGTGTGCACCGTTTCTCGGGCCTCAGCAAGCTTAGGGACTCGAGTCAACCGGGCGAGGTAAGCTAGACTCTGATCAAACCCAAGGAAAAAAAAAATGTGAAGGAAGGAAAGAAGAAAATAAAATGGGATCAATGCAAGGAAAAAGTTTGGGGTGGAGAAATGTGGAGACAAAAACAAAATCATGCTCAGAAATAATGGAACATGGATATGAGGAGGGAGGCGAATCAATGCTTACAACTTTTATCATACCCATTACCCATGCCCCATTACAACCTAGAAAAGACCTATTGATCAGGATTATGGATTTCTTCAGGTTAGTGGATAGTAGACTGAGGGTTGGCATATGGTATTTACTGAGACTTCTCACTTGTATGATGGTAAGGATTTGTAAAAAAATTAAAGAAAAACTTGAATGTTGTTTTTGACTTAAGCAAGGAGAATCATCAACTAGGAAAGAAAGTGAATCATCCATGCTGAAATCTATAAAAGGGAATGCCACTGATATTTTCTCAATCTCTGCATACTTAGCTGGTTGTTTCTTTCATAATTTGCTCGAGGACGAGCAAAGATCTAAGTTTGGGGTTGTGATAAGTGTCCAAAAGACACTTATTTAGGCATGAATTATTAATCATAAATTCCTAATTTGAGTTGATTATGAGTTTGAAAGTGATAAATATAACTCAAATACATGTTTTATGGCTCAGGTACCCGGCAAAAGAAGAAAATCTGGATTCCGAGGGAAAATGAAGGAAAAAGGAGCAAAAATAAGCCAAAAAGAGAATGGTGCTACCGCCCTGTCTCTGGCGCGACCGCGCCGCTTAAATGGACAAATATTCAAACAATTCCTGGAAATTCCCAACGGCTACCAGAACCTGATAGAAGACAACCCCGGAATGCGAAATGGCGCTCTCTGTGGCGCAGCCGCGCCACTCGGTTTCCATACATGGAATTCTAGGTGCTAAAACGAGAAGTCGGCAAAAGACCAAGGAATGGCGTGACCGCGCCAGAACGACGGCTTAACGTGGCGCGACCTCACCATGAAGACAGCTTCTATTCCGTTTCGAGAGACACAAGAACGGCGCGACCGCGCCGACTATGGTGCGACCGAGCCAAACAAATCATCGGAAATACAAATTAATATGCAAAAATGTCCAGCGACCTAACGGTCATGAAAGACAACGGTTGCGGAATGTAATTTGGCGCGACCGCGCCAGTGGAAGCGCCACCGCGCTACTGGAGGGCGCTGCCGCGCCAAAGGGAGCTAAAAGCATAAAGTAAAGTTGTCAATCAGGAACCAAGAAATTGTCTAAGGACCGGCGCTACCGCGCCAAATCTCAGCACTGATCGGCGCGACCGCGCCATATGCAGAGGCGACTTAGACGGATATCGGGTTCAGTGGCGCGACCGCGCCAAAATCCGGCGCGACCGCGCCAAAATCCGGCGCGACCGCGCCATCGACTCTGCTGCTCAGAATACGAAAATCTCGGGAACCTGCAATCAAATCCAATCCAAACTTGGAAGGAGGAGTCCCAGACATCTAAGGAAGGTGCCCACGACGAGTTTAAGGTAAATTACTTATGTCCAGATGCATTGAATAGTCCAAAAGTAGAAGTTGTTTCGAAACAGGAATCTGCTGCCAATGGAAAGAGATAAATCCGAACTTTATGAAGATCAGAGAAGGAATTTCACAAGTCCAATTGATGCCAAACTTGGAACGAAGCTTCCAGGTACTACAGAGGATCTTCCTACGAAATTTCAGGTCAATCCAAACCAGGATTCTCGAGTTACACATCTTCAAAGTGGTGGACCCGTGCAGAAGTTGGCAGCAGAAATCAGACAACTTCCTTCCCTCATATCTCGAGTTTCCCAACTCAGAATGGATTCAAACTTTGTGATCATGGAAAGGACTTCAAAAGGAAGGTCCTGATATAATTTTAGCCAATTCTGAGGTGGGAAAATGGTACTTCATACCCCTGGACAGAGAGCAATTTACATGGCATGGGCAGCAGAACAAGTATATAAGGAGGTCCGAGGCAAAGAGCAAGGCATCCAGTTTTCAGTTCGAGTTCTTGAATTTTACTTTCAATTTTGTATTCAGTTCTTCTTTTTAGTTTAGTTGAGAGAGAGAGGAGAAGGTCCAGAGGGAGTTCGCACGAACTCTGGTCACTTTGAGGAAGAGAGGTGGAGCTTCCAGCCAAGGAGCAAGAAGGGTTAAGGGAATTCTTCCCAAGGGGGTTCTCTTTACTTGTCCTTTCTTAATTCATGGCTGTTGTACAAACCTCTTTGTGTGCTTTCAATTCTAGTATGGAGTAGTCGTTTTTAGTTCGGAGTCCATGACTCCCTAGGCATGTAATGATATTGATCTTTATAAATTCAATTGGTTTTCAGTTTGGTGCATGAATGAGTTTTAATTGCTGTAATTTCTTGATTCATACTTACTGTTTGGCTATGTACTGGTTATAAGGTGACGCTAGGCTTAAGGTGAGACATTCTTACAGGAATTTACAGTCTTTTTGAGTTCATGCACTAGGTAGATCACTAATCCTTGGGTTAATCCTCGACCTTAAAGTAATACCCTGTTGGATTAGTTGATCTATCTATGACTTATAAGCTTCATGTTTATGCTATCTAATAGTGTAGATTATGCCGGTTAGTTTGCTCTAGGAGATGGAAAAGGGTGATGCCGATGCAGATTGTAGCCATAGTTTTATAAGCTTGTCAAAAACTGATTTCCAAAACTCTTTTCATATTCAATCTCAGAAAGTGTCTAGGGAGGGAATTGGATTCCCAACGTCTTCTCTAATCTTTTAATCCCCTCAAAAGCTTTTCCTAACTGTTTCAAGTGCTGGTTTAGTTTAGAACTTTGTTTCAAAAATCAGATTTCTCAAACTTTTGATTTTTATTCACGAAGCAATTAACTGTTGGCTTGGTCCTTGTGGGACGATATTCGGACTTGCAGAAAGTCTATATTACATTGATTAGTCCTCTTGCTAGTGATTAGCTAGGATTGCATCACTTAGCCAAACAATTGTCGGTTTGGTCTCGCTTAGCCAAACAACTACCAGTTTGGTCTTTGCTTGCCAAACAACTGTCGGTTTGGTCTTGCTTTGCCATACACCAACCGGTTTGGTCTTCTTAGCCAAACAACAGCTGGTTTCGTTTTCTTAGCTAAACAACAGCTGGTTTGGTATGCTTTGCCAAACAACAGCCGGTTTGCTCTGCTTCGCCAAACAACAGCCGGTTTGGTCTGCTAAGCCAAACAACAGCCGGTTTGGTCTGCTAAGCCAAACAACAGCCGGTTTGGTCTGCTTAGCCAAACAACAGCCGGTTTGGTCTGCTTAGCCAAACAACAGCCCGTTTGGTCTGCATAGCCAAACAACAGCCGGTTTGGTCTGCTTAGCCGAACAACAGCCGATTTGGAATGCTTAGCCAAACAACAGCCGGTATGGTCTGCTTAGCCAAACAAAAGCCGGTTTGGTCTGGTTAGCCAGACAACAGCCGGTTTGGTCATCTTAGCCATACAATAGCCGGTTTGGTCTGCATAGCCAAACAACAGCCGATTTGGTCTGCTTAGCCAAACAACTGCCGGTTTGGTCTGCTTAGCCAAACAACAGCCGGTTTGGTCTGCTTAGCCAGACAACAGCCGGTTTGGTCTGCTTGGCCAAACTTCAGCCGGTTTGATTTGCGTAGCCAAACAGAAGCCGGTTTGGTCTGCTTTGTAAAACAACAGCCGGTTTGGTCTGCGTAGCCAAACAACAGCGAGTTTGGTCAGCTTAGCCAAACAACAGCTAGATTGGTGTGCATAGCCAAACAACAGCCGGTTTGGTGTGCTTAGCAAAACAACAGCCAATTTGGTCTGCTTAGCAAAACAACAGCTGGTTTGATCTGCTTAGCCAAACAACAGCTGGTTTGATCTGCTTAGCCAAACATCTGCCTGTTTGTTCTCCTTAACCAAACAACAGCCGGTTTGGTTTGCTTAGCCTAACAATAGCCAGTTTGGTCTGTTTAGCCTAACAACAGCCGGTTTGGTCTGCTTAGCCAAACAACAGCCACTTTGGTCTGCTTAGCTAAACAACAGCCGGTTAGCTATGCTTAGCCAAACAACAGCCGGTTTGGTCTGCTTAGCCAAACAACAATTGGTCTGGTATGCTTAGCAAAACAACAGCCGGTTTCGTCTGCTTAGACAAACAACAGCCGCTTCGGTCTGCTTACCCTCACAATAGTCGGTTTGGTTTTCGTAGTGAAACAACAGCCGGTTTGGTCTACTTAGCCAAACAACAGCCGGTTTGGTCTCCTTAGGCAAACATCAACCGATTTGGTCTTCCTTAGGCAAACAATAGCCGTTTTGGTCTTGCTTAGCCCAACAGCCAGTTTGGTCTTCCTAAGCCAAACAACAGCCAGTTTTGTCTGCTAACCCAAACAACAGTCGGTTTGGTCTGCTTAGAAAAACATCAGCCGATTTGGTCAGCCAAACAACAGCCGGTTTGGTCTGCTTAGCGAAACAACAACCGATTTGGTTTGCTTAGCCAAACAACAGCCGATTTGGTGCCTTAGCGAACAACAACTGGTTTGGAGTGCGCTTAGCCAAACAACAACCGGTCTGGTGCGCTTAGCCAAACAATTGCCGGTTTGGTCTCGCTTAGCCAAACAACTACCAGTTTGGTCTTTGCTTGCCAAACAACTGCCGGTTTTGTCTTGCTTTGCCAAACTCCAGCCGGTTTGGTCTTCATTGCCAAACAACAGCGCAGGTTTCGTCTGCTTATATAAACAACAGCCTGTTTGGTATGCTTTGCCAAACAGAAGCTAGTTTGCTCTGCTTCGCCTAACAACAGCCGGTTTGGTTTGCTAAGCCAAACAATAGCCGGTTTGGTCTGCTTAGCCAAACAACAGTCGGTTTGGTCTGCTTAGCCAAACAATAGCCCGTTTGGTCTGCTTAGCCAAGAAACTGCCGGTTTGGTCTAGCTTAGGCAAACACCAGCGGGTTTGGTCTTCTTAGTCAAACAACAGCCGGTTTCGATGCGCTTAGCTAAACAACAGCCAGTTTGGTATGCTTTGCCAAACAACTGCCGGTTTGCTCTGCTTTGCCAAACAACAGCCGGTAAGGTCCGGATAAGCCAAACAACAGCCGGTTTGGTGCGCTTAGCCAAACAACAGACGGTTTGGTCAGCTTAGCCAAACAACCGCTAGTTTGGTGTGCATAGCTAAACAACAACAGCCGGTTTGGTCTGCATAGCAAAACAACAGCTAGTTTGGTGCGATTAGCCAAACAACAGCTGGTTTGATTTACGCTTAGCCAAACATCTCGCTGTTTGGTCTCTCCTAACCAAACAACAGCCGGTTTGGTCTGCTTAGCCAAACCACAGCCCGGTTCGGTGTTCTTAGCCAAACAACATCCGGTTTGATCTGCATAGCCAAACAACAGCTGGTTTGGTCTGCTTAGCCTAACAACAGCCGGTTTGCTCTGCTTAGCCAAAGAACAGCCACTTTGGTCTGCTGAGCCAAACAACAGCCGGTTAGCTATGCTTAGCCAAACAACAGCCGGTTTGGTCTGCTTAGCCAAACAACAATTGGTCTGGTCTGCTTAGCCAAACAACAGCCGGTTTGGTCTGCTTAGACAAACAACAGCCGCTTTGCTCTGCTTACCCTAACAACAGTCGGTTTGGTTTGCTTAGCGAAACAACAGCTGGATTGGGGTGCTTAGACAAACAACAACCAATTTGGTCTACTTAGCCAAACAACAGCCGGTTTGGTCTCCTTAGCCAAACAACAACTGATTTGGTCTTCCTTAGGCAAACAACAGCCGTTTTGGTCTTGCTTAGCCCAACAGCCAGTTTGGTCTTGCTAAGCCAAATAGCAGCCAGTTTTGTCGGCTAAGCCAAACAACAGTCGGTTTGGTCTGCTTAGCAAAACATCAGCTGATTTGGTCACCCATACAACAGCCGGTTTGGTCTGCTTAGCAAAATAACAGCCGATTTGGTTTGCTTAGCCAAACAATAGCCGATTTGGTCTGCTTAGCCAAACAACAGCTGGTTTGGTCTGCTTAGCAATACAATAGCCGGTCTGGTCTGCTTAGCCAAACAATTGCAGGTTTGGTCTCCCTTAGCCAAACAACTACCAGTTTGGTCTTTGCTTGCCAAACAACTGCCGGTTTGGTTTTGCTTTGCCAAACTCCAGCCGCTTTGGTCTTCCTAGCCAAACAACAGCGCTGGTTTCGTGTACTTAGTTAAACAGTAGCCCGTTCGGTATGCTTTGCCAAACAACAGCCAGTTTGCTCTGCTTCGCCTAACAACAGCCGGTTTGGTCTGCTAAGCCAAACAACAGCCGGTTTGGTCAGCTTAGCCAAACAACAGCCGGTTTGGTCTGCTTAGCCAAACAATAGCCCGTTTGGTCTGCTTAGCCAAACAATTGCCGGTATGGTCTGCTTCGCCAAACAAAAGCCAGTTTGGTCTGCTTAGCCAAACAACAGCCGGTTTGGTCTGCTTAGCCTACAACAGACGGTTTGGTCTGCTTAGCCAGACAACAGCCGGTTTGGTCAGCTTTGCCAAACAACAGCCGGTTTGGTTTGCGTAGCCAAACAACAGCCAGTTTGGTCTGCTTAGCCAAACAACAGCCCGTTTGGTCTACATAGCCAAGCAACAGCCGGTTTGGTCTGCTTAGCCAAACAACAGACGATTTGGAATGCTTAGCCAAACAACAACCGGTATGGTCTGCTTAGCCAAACAAAAGCCGGTTTCGTCTGCTTAGCTAAACAACAGCCGGTTTGGTCTGCTTAGCCATACAACAGCCGGTTTGGTCATCTTAGCCAAACAACAACTGGTTTGGTCTGCTTAGCCAAACAACAGCCGGTTTGGTCTGCTTAGCCAAACAACTGCCGGTTTGGTCTGCTTAGCCAAACAACTACCGGTTTGGTCTGCTTAGCCAGACAACAGCCGATTTGGTCTGCTTGGCCAAACAACGGCCGGTTTGGTTTGCGTAGGCAAACAACAACCGGTTTGGTATGCTTTCCAAAACAACAGCCGGTTTGGTCTGCTTAGCCAAACAACAGCCGGTTTGGTCAGTTTATTCAAACAACAGCTAGTTTGGTGTGCATAGCCAAACAACAGCCGGTTTGGTCTACTTAGAAAAACAACAGCCGGTTTGGTCTGATTAGCCAAACAACTGTTGGTTTGGTCTGCTTAGCCAAACATCTGACTGTTTGGTCTCCTTAACCAAACAACAGCCGGTTTGGTTTGCTTAGCCAAACCACAGCCGGTTTGGTCTGCTTAGCCAAACAACATCCGGTTTGGTCTGCATAGCCAAACAACAACCCGGTTTGGTCTGTTTAGCCTAACAACAGCCGGTTTGGTCTGCTTAGCCAAACAATAGCCACTTTGGTTTGCTTAGCCAAACAACAGCCGGTTTGGTCTGCTTAGCCAAATGATAATTAGTTTGGTCTGATTAGCCAAACAACAGCCGGTTTGGTCTGCTTAGACAAACAACAGCCGCTTTGGTCTGCTTACCCGAGCAACAGTCGGTTTGGTTTGCTTAGCGAAACAACAGCCGGTTTGGTCTGCTTACCCAAACAACAGCAAATTTGGTCTACTTAGCCAAACAACAACCGGATTGGTCTCCTTAGCTAAACAACAACTGATTTGGTCTTCCTTAGGCAAACAACAGCCGTTTTGGTCTTGCTTAGCCCAACAGCTAGTTTAGTCTTGCTTAGCCAAACAACAACCGGTTTTGTTTTCTAAGCCAAACAACAGCCGGTTTGGTTTGCTTAGCCAAACAACAGACAATTTGGTCTGCCAAAAAACTGCCGGTTTGGACTGCTTAGCCAAACAATAGCCGATTTGGTCTGCTTAGCCAAACAACAGCCGATTTGGTGTGCTTAGCCAAACAACAGCTGGTTTGGTCTGCTTAGCCAAACAACAGCCGGTTAGGTCTGCTTAGCCAAACAACTGCCGGTTTGGTCTCGCTTAGCCAAACAACTACCAATTTGGTCTTTGCAAGCCAAACGACTGCCAGTTAGGTCTTGTTTAGCCAACCACCAGCCGGTTTGGTCTTCTTAGCCAACCAACAGCTGGTTTCGTCTGCTTTGCTAAACAACTGCCGGTTTGGTATGCTTCGCCAAACAACAGCCGATTGCCTTTTTCACCAAACAACAACCGGTTTGGTCTGCTTAGCCAAACAACAGCCGGTTTGGTCTGTTTAGCCAAACAACTGCCGGTTTGGTCGACTTAGCCAAACAACAGCCGGTTTAGTCTGCTTAGCCAGACAACAGCCGATTTGGTGTGCTTGGCCAAACAACAGCCGGTTTGGTTTGCGTAGCCAAACAACAGCCGGTTTGGTCTGCTTTGCAAAACAACAGTCGGTTTGGTCTGCTTAGCCAAACAACAGCCGGTTTGGTCAGCTTAGCCAAACAATAGCTAGTTTGGTGTGCATAGGCAAACAACAGCCGGTTTGGTCTGCTTAGCAAAACAACAGCCAGTTTGGTCTAATTAGACAAACAACAGCTGGTTTGGTCTGCTTAGCCAAACATCTGCCTGTTTGGTCTCCTTAACCAAACAACAGCCGGTTTGGTCTGCTGAGCCAAACCACAGCCGGTTTGATCTGCTTAGCCAAACAACATCCGATTTGGTCTGCATAGCCAAACAACAGCCTGTTTGCTCTGTTTAGCCTAACAACAGCCGGTTTGGTCTGCTTAGCCAAACAACAGCCACTTTGGTTTGCTTAGCCAAACAACAGCCGGTTTGGTCTGCTTAGCCAAACAACATTTGGTTTGGTCTGCTTAGCCAAACAACAGCCGGTTTGGTCTGCTTAGATAAACAACAACCGCTTTGGTCTGCTTATCCTAACAACAGTCGGTTTGGTTTGCTTAGCGAAACAACAGCCGGTTTGGTCTGCTTAGCCAAACAACGGCCAATTTGGTCTACTTACCCAAACAACAACCTGATTGGTCTCCTTAGCTAAGCAACAACCGATTTGGTCTTCCTTAGGCAAACAAGAGCCGTTTTGGTCTTGCTTAGCCCAACAGCCAGTTTAGTCTTGCTTAGCCAAACAACAGCCGGTTTTGTTTACTTAGCCAAACAACAGCCGTTTGGTCTGCTTAGCCAAACAACAGCCATTTTGGTCTGCCAAAAAACTGTCGGTTTGGACTGCTTAGCCAAACAACAGCCGATTTGGTCTGCTTAGCCAAACAACAGCCGATTTGGTCTGCTTCGCCAAACAACAGCTGGTTTGGTTTGCTTAGCCAAACAACAGCCGGTTTGGTAAGCTTAGCCAAACAACTGCCGGTTTGGTCTTGCTTAGCCAAACACCAGCCGGTTTGGTCTTCTTAGCCATCCAACAGCTGGTTTCGTCTGCTTAGCTAAACAACAGCCGGTTTGGTATGCTTCGCCAAACAACAGCCGGTTGTCTCTGCTTCGCCAAACAACAGCCGGTTTGGTCTGCTTAGCCAAACAAAAGCCGCTTTGGTCTGCTTACCCTAACAACAGTCGGTTTGGTTTGCTTAGCGAAAGAACAACCGGTTTGGTCTGCTTAGCCAAACAACAACCAATTTGGTCTACTTAGCCAAACAACAACCGGATTGGTCTCCTTAGCTAAACAACAACCGATTTGGTCTTCCTTAGGCAAACAACAGTCGTTTTGGTCTTGCTTAGCCCAACAGCCAGTTTAGTCTTGCTTAGCCAAACAACAGCCGGTTTTGTTTACTAAGCCAAACAACAGCCGGTTTGGTCTGCTTAGCCAAACCACAACCAATTTGTTCTGCCAAAAAACTGCTGGTTTGGACTGCTTAGCCAAACAACAGCCGATTTGGTCTGCTTAGCCAAACACCAACCGATTTGGTCTGCTTAGCCAAACAATAGCTGGTTTGGTCTGCTTAGCCAAACTACAGCTGGTTTGGTCTGCTTAGCTAAACAACTGCCGGTTTGGTCACGCTTAGCCAAACAACTGCCGGTTTGGTCTCGCTTAGCCAAACAACTACCAATTTGGTCTTTGCAAGCCAAACAACTGCCAGTTTGGTCTTGCTTAGCCAAACACTAGCGGGTTTGGTCTTCTTAGCCAACCAACAGCTGGTTTCGTCTGCTTAGCTAAACACAAGCCGGTTTGGTATGCTTCGCCAAACAACAGCCGGTTGCCTTTTTCACCAAACAACAGCCGGTTTGGTCTGCTTAGCCAAACAACAGCCGGTTTGGTCTGCTTAGCCAAACAACTGCCGGTTTGGTCTGCTTGGCCAAACAACAGCCAGTTTGGTCTGCTTAGCCAGACAACAACCGATTTGGTCTCCTTGGCCAAACAACAGCCGGTTTGGTTTGCGTAGCCAAACAACAACCGGTTTGGTCTTCTTTGCAAAACAACAGTCGGTTTGGTCTGCTTAGCCAAACAACAGCCGGTTTGGTCAGCTTAGCCAAACAACAGCTAGTTTGGTGTGCATAGCCAAACAACAGCCGGTTTGGTTTGCTTAGCAAAACAACAGCCGGTTTGGTCTAATTAGACAAACAACAGCTGGTTTGGTCTGCTTAGCCAAACATCTGCCTGTTTGGTCTCCATAACAAAACAACAGCCGGTTTGGTCTGCTTAGCCAAACCACAGCCGGTTAGGTCTGCTTAGCCAAACAACATCCGGTTTGGTCTGCATAGCCAAACAACAGCCGGTTTGGTCTGTTTAGCCTAACAACAGCCGGTTTGGTCTGCTTAGCCAAACAAAAGCCACTTTGGTTTGCTTAGCCAAACAACAGCCGCATTGGTCTGCTTGGCCAAACAACAATTGGTTGGGCTGCTTAGCCAAACAACAGCCGGTTTGGTCTGCTTAGACAAACAACAGCCGCTTTGGTCTGCTTACCCTAACAACAGTCGGTTTGGTTTGCTTAGCGAAACAACAGCCGGTTTGGTCTGCTTAGCCTCAAAACAGCCAATTTGGTCTACTTAGCCAAACAACAACCGGACTGGTCTCCTTAGCTAAACAACAACCGATTTGGCCTTCCCTAGGCAAACAAGAGCCAATTTGGTCTTGCTTAGCCCAACAGCCAGTTTAGTCTTGCTTAGCCAAACAACAGCTTGTTTTGGTTACTAAGCCAAACAACAGCCGGTTTGGTCTGCTTAGCCAAAAAACAGCCAATTTGGTCTGCCAAAAAACTGCCGGTTTGGTCTGCTTAGCCAAACAACAGCCGATTTGGTCTGCTTAGCCAAACAACTGCCGATTTGGTCTGCTTAGCCAAACAACAGCTGGTTTGGTTTGCTTAGCCAAACAACAGCCGGTTTGGGTTGCTTAGCCAACCAACTGCCGGTTTGGTCTTGCTTAGCCAAACACCAGCCGGTTTGGTCTTCTTAGCCAACCAACAGCTGATTTCGTCTGCTTAGCTAAACAACAACCGGTTTGGTATGCTTCGCCAAACAACAGCCGGTTGTCTCTGCTTCGCCAAACAACAACCGGTTTGGTATGCTTTGCCAAACAGTAGCCGGTTTGGTCTGCTTACCCAAACAACTGCCGGTTTGGTCTGCTTAACCAAACAAAAGCCGGTTTGGTCTGCTTAGCCAGACAAGAGCCGATTTGGTCACTTGGGCCAAACAACAGCCGGTTTGGTTTGTGTAGCCAAACAACAGCCGGTTTGGTCTGCTTTGCAAAACAACAGCCGGTTTGGTCTGCTTAGCCAAACAACAGCCGGTTTGGTCAGCTTAGCCTAACTACAGCTAGTTTGGTCTGCATAGCCAAACAACAGCCAGTTTGGTCTGCTTAGCAAAACAACAGCCGGTTTGGTTTGATTTGCCAAACAACAGCTGGTTTGGTCTGCTTAGCCAAACATCTGCCTGTTTGGTCTCTTTAACCAAACAACAGCCGGTTTGGTCTGCTTAGCCAAACCACAGCCGGTTTGGTCTGCTTAGCCAAACAACATCCGGTTTGGTCTGCATAGGCAAACAACAGCCGGTTTGGTCTGTTTAGCCTAACAACAGCCGGTTTGGTTTGCGTAGCCAAACTACAGCCGATTTGGTCTTCTTTGCAAAACAGCACTCGGTTTGGTCTGCTTAGCCAAACAACAGCCGGTTTGGTCAGCTTAGCCAAACAACTGCTAGTTTGGTTTGATTAGCCAAACAACAGCTGGTTTGGTCTGCTTAGCCAAACATCTGCCTGTTTGGTCTCCTTAACCAAACAACAGCCGGTTTGGTCTGCCTAGCCAAACCACAGCCGGTTTGGTATGCTTAGCCAAACAACATCCGGTTTGGTCTGCATAGCCAAACAACAGCCGGTTTGGTCTGTTTAGCCTAACAACAGCCGGTTTGGTCTGCTTAGCCAAACAACAACCACTTTGGTTTGCTTAGCCAAACAACAGCCGGTTTGGTCTGCATAGCCAAACAACAGCTGGTTTGGTCTGCTTAGCCAAACATCAGCCAGTTTGGTCTGCTTAGACAAACAACAGCCGCTTTGGTCTGCTTACCCTAACAACAGTCGGTTTGGTTTGCTTAGCGAAACAACAGCCGGTTTGGTCTGCTTGGCCAAACAACAACCAATTTGGTCTACTTAGCCAAACAACAACCGGATTGGTCTCCTTTGCTAAACAGCAACTGATTTGGTCTTCCTTTGGCAAACAGGAGCCATTTTGGTCTTGCTTAGCCCAACAGCCAGTTTAGTCTTGCTTAGCCAAACAACAGCCGGTTTTGTTTACTAAGCCAAACAACTGCCGGTTTGGTCTGCTTAGCCAAACAACAGCCAATTTGGTCTGCCAAAAAACTCCCGGTTTGGTCTGCTTCGCTAAACAACAGCCGATTTGGTCTGCTTAGCCAAACAACAGCTGGTTTGGTCTGCTTAGCCAAACAACAGCCGGTTTGGTCTGCTTAGCCAAACAACTGCCGGTTTGGTCTCGCTTAGCCAAACAACTACCAGTTCGGTCTTTGCTAGCCAAACAACTGCCGGTTTGGTCTTGCTTAGCAAAACACCAGCAGGTTTGGTCTTCTTAGTCAAACAACAGCCGGTTTCGTCTGCTTAGATAAACAACAGCCGGTTTGGTATGCATTGCCAAACAACTGCCAGTTTGCTCTGCTTTTCCAAACAACAGCCGGTAAGGTCTGATAAGCCAAACCACAGCCGGTTTGGTCTTCTTAGCCAAACAACAGCCGGTTTGGTCTGCTTAGCCAAACAACAGCCGGTTTGGTCTACTTAGCCAAACATTAGCCGGTTTGGTCTGCTTAGCCAAGCAACAACTGGTTTGGTCTTGCTTAGCCCAACAGCAAGTTTGGTCTTGCTTAGCCCAACAGCCAGTTTGGTCTTGCTTAGCCAAACAACAGCCAGTTTTGTTTGCTAAGCCAAACAACAGCCGATTTGGTCTGCTTAGCCAAACAAAAGCCAATTTGGTATGCCAAACAACAGCCGGTTTGGTCTGCTTAGCCAAACCACTACCGATTTGGTCTGCATAGCCAAACAACAGCCGATTTGGTCTGCTTAGCCAAACAACACCTGGCTTGGTCTGCTTAGCCAAACAACAGCAGGTGTGGTCTGCTTAGCCAAACAACAGCCGGTTTGGTCTGCTTAGCTAAACTACAACCGATTTGGCCTTCCCTAGGCAAACAAGAGCCAATTTGGTCTTGCTTAGCCCAACAGCCAGTTTAGTCTTGCTTAGCCAAACAACAGCTTGTTTTGGTTACTAAGCCAAACAACAGCCGGTTTGGTCTGCTTAGCCAAACAACAGCCAATTTGGTCTGCCAAAAAACTGCCGGTTTGGTCTGCTTAGCCAAACAAAAGCCGATTTGGTCTGCTTAGCCAAACAACTGCCGATTTGGTCTGTTTAGCCAAACAACAGCTGGTTTGGTTTGCTTAGCCAAACAACAACCCGGTTTGGGTTGCTTAGCCAACCAACTGCCGGTTTGGTCTTGCTTAGCCAAACACCAGCGGTTTGGTCTTCTTAGCCAACCAACAGCTGATTTCGTGCGCTTAGCTAAACAACAGCCGGTTTGGTATGCTTCGCCAAACAACAGCCGGTTGTCTCTGCTTCGCCAAACAACAACCGGTTTGGTATGCTTTGCCAAACAGTAGCCGGTTTGGTCTGCTTACCCAAACAACTGCTGGTTTGGTCTGCTTAACCAAACAAAAGCCGGTTTGGTCTGCTTAGCCAGACAAGAGCCGATTTGGTCACTTGGGCCAAACAACAGCCGGTTTGGTTTGTGTAGCCAAACAACAGCCGGTTTGGTCTGCTTTGCAAAACAACAGCCGGTTTGGTCTGCTTAGCCAAACAACAGCCGGTTTGGTCAGCTTAGCCTAACTACAGCTAGTTTGGTCTGCATAGCCAAACAACAGCCAGTTTGGTCTGCTTAGCAAAACAACAGCCGGTTTGGTTTGATTTGCCAAACAACAGCTGGTTTGTTCTGCTTAGCCAAACATCTGCATGTTTGGTCTCTTTAACCAAACAACAGCCGGTTTGGTCTGCTTAGCCAAACCACAGCCGGTTTGGTCTGCTTAGCCAAACAACATCCGGTTTGGTCTGCATAGGCAAACAACAGCCGGTTTGGTCTGTTTAGCCTAACAACAGCCGGTTTGGTTTGCGTAGCCAAACTACAGCCGGTTTGGTCTTCTTTGCAAAACAGCACTCGGTTTGGTCTGCTTAGCCAAACAACAGCCGGTTTGGTCAGCTTAGCCAAACAACTGCTAGTTTGGTTTGATTAGACAAACAGCAGCTGGTTTGGTCTGCTTAGCCAAACATCTGCCTGTTTGGTCTCCTTAACCAAACAACAGCCGGTTTGGTCTGCCTAGCCAAACCACAGCCGGTTTGGTATGCTTAGCCAAACAACATCCGGTTTGGTCTGCATAGCCAAACAACAGCCGGTTTGGTCTGTTTAGCCTAACAACAGCCGGTTTGGTCTGCTTAGCCAAACAACAACCACTTTGGTTTGCTTAGCCAAACAACAGCCGGTTTGGTCTGCATAGCCAAACAAAAGCTGGTTTGGTCTGCTTAGCCAAACATCAGCCGGTTTGGTCTGCTTAGACAAACAACAGCCGCTTTGGTCTGCTTACCCTAACAACAGTCGGTTTGGTTTGCTTAAGCGAAACAACAGCCGGTTTGGTCTGCTTGGCCAAACAACAACCAATTTGGTCTACTTAGCCAAACAACAACCGGATTGGTCTCCTTAGCTAAACAACAAGCGATTTGGTCTTCCTTTGGCAAACAGAGCCATTTTGGTCTTGCTTAGCCCAACAGCCAGTTTAGTCTTGCTTAGCCAAACAACAGCCGGTTTTGTTTACTAAGCCAAACAACTGCCGGTTTGGTGCAGCTTAGCCAAACAACAGCCAATTTAATTTGGTCTGCCAAAAACTCCGGTTTTGGTCGCCGGCTAAACAACAGCCGATTTGGTGCCTTAGCCAAACAACAGCCGGTTTGGTCTGCTTAGCCAAACAACTGCCGGTTTGGTCTCGGCAGCCAAACAACTACCAGTTCGGTCTTTGCTAGCCAAACAACTGCCGGTTTGGTCTTGCTTAGCAAAACACCAGCAGGTTTGGTCTTCTTAGTCAAACAACAGCCGGTTTCGTCTGCTTAGATAAACAACAGCCGGTTTGGTATGCATTGCCAAACAACTGCCAGTTTGCTCTGCTTTTCCAAACAACAGCCGGTAAGGTCTGATAAGCCAAACCACAGCCGGTTTGGTCTTCTTAGCCAAACAACAGCCGGTTTGGTGCGCTGAAGCCAAACAACAGCCGGTTTGGTCTACTTAGCCAAACATTAGCGGTTTGGTCTGCTTAGCCAAGCAACAACTGGTTTGGTCTTGCTTAGCCCAACAACAAGTTTGGTCTTGCTTAGCCCAACAGCCAGTTTGGTCTTGCTTAGCCAAACAACAGCCAGTTTTGTTTGCTAAGCCAAACAACAGCCGATTTGGTCTGCTTAGCCAAACAAAAGCCAATTTGGTATGCCAAACAACAGCCCGGTTTGGTCTGCTTAGCCAAACCACTACCGATTTGGTCTGCATAGCCAAACAACAGCCGATTTGGTCTGCTTAGCCAAACAACACCTGGCTTGGTCTGCTTAGCCAAACAACAAAGAGGTGTGGTCATGCTTAGCCAAACAACGGCCCGGTTTGGTGCATGCTTAGCTAAACTACAACCGATTTGGCCTTCCCTAGGCAAACAAGAGCCAATTTGGTCTTGCTTAGCCCAACAGCCAGTTTAGTCTTGCTTAGCCAAACAACAGCTTGTTTTGGTTACTAAGCCAAACAACAGCCGGTTTGGTCTGCTTAGCCAAACAACAGCCAATTTGGTCTGCCAAAAAACTGCCGGTTTGGTCTGCTTAGCCAAACAAAAGCCGATTTGGTCTGCTTAGCCAAACAACTGCCGATTTGGTCTGTTTAGCCAAACAACAGCTGGTTTGGTTTGCTTAGCCAAACAACAGCCGGTTTGGGTTGCTTAGCCAACCAACTGCCGGTTTGGTCTTGCTTAGCCAAACACCAGCCGGTTTGGTCTTCTTAGCCAACCAACAGCTGATTTCGTCTGCTTAGCTAAACAACAGCCGGTTTGGTATGCTTCGCCAAACAACAGCCGGTTGTCTCTGCTTCGCCAAACAACAACCGGTTTGGTCTGCTTTGCCAAACAGTAGCCGGTTTGGTCTGCTTACCCAAACAACTGCCGGTTTGGTCTGCTTAACCAAACAAAAGCCGGTTTGGTCTGCTTAGCCAGACAAGAGCCGATTTGGTCACTTGGGCCAAACAACAGCCGGTTTGGTTTGTGTAGCCAAACAACAGCCGGTTTGGTCTGCTTTGCAAAACAACAGCCGGTTTGGTCTGCTTAGCCAAACAACGGCCGGTTTGGTCAGCTTAGCCTAACTACAGCTAGTTTGGTCTGCATAGCCAAACAACAGCCAGTTTGGTCTGCTTAGCAAAACAACAGCCGGTTTGGTTTGATTTGCCAAACAACAGCTGGTTTGGTCTGCTTAGCCAAACATCTGCCTGTTTGGTCTCTTTAACCAAACAACAGCCGGTTTGGTCTGCTTAGCCAAACCACAGCCGGTTTGGTCTGCTTAGCCAAACAACATCCGGTTTGGTCTGCATAGGCAAACAACAGCCGGTTTGGTCTGTTTAGCCTAACAACAGCCGGTTTGGTTTGCGTAGCCAAACTACAGCCGATTTGGTCTTCTTTGCAAAACAGCACTCGGTTTGGTCTGCTTAGCCAAACAACAGCCGGTTTGGTCAGCTTAGCCAAACAACTGCTAGTTTGGTTTGATTAGCCAAACAACAGCTGGTTTGGTCTGCTTAGCCAAACATCTGCCTGTTTGGTCTCCTTAACCAAACAACAGCCGGTTTGGTCTGCCTAGCCAAACCACAGCCGGTTTGGTATGCTTAGCCAAACAACATCCGGTTTGGTCTGCATAGCCAAACAACAGCCGGTTTGGTCTGTTTAGCCTAACAACAGCCGGTTTGGTCTGCTTAGCCAAACAACAACCACTTTGGTTTGCTTAGCCAAACAACAGCCGGTTTGGTCTGCATAGCCAAACAACAGCTGGTTTGGTCTGCTTAGCCAAACATCAGCCAGTTTGGTCTGCTTAGACAAACAACAGCCGCTTTGGTCTGCTTACCCTAACAACAGTCGGTTTGGTTTGCTTAGCGAAACAACAGCCGGTTTGGTCTGCTTGGCCAAACAACAACCAATTTGGTCTACTTAGCCAAACAACAACCGGATTGGTCTCCTTAGCTAAACAGCAACTGATTTGGTCTTCCTTTGGCAAACAGGAGCCATTTTGGTCTTGCTTAGCCCAACAGCCAGTTTAGTCTTGCTTAGCCAAACAACAGCCGGTTTTGTTTACTAAGCCAAACAACTGCCGGTTTGGTCAGCTTAGCCAAACAACAGCCAATTTGGTCTGCCAAAAAACTCCCGGTTTGGTCTGCTTCGCTAAACAACAGCCGATTTGGTCTGCTTAGCCAAACAACAGCTGGTTTGGTCTGCTTAGCCAAACAACGGCCGGTTTGGTCTGCTTAGCCAAACAAACTGCCGGTTTGGTCTCGCTTTAGCCAAACAACTACCGGTTCGGTCTTTGCTAGCCAAACAACTGCCGGTTTGGTCTTGCTTAGCAAAACACCAGCAGGTTTGGTCTTCTTAGTCAAACAACAGCCGGTTTCGTCTGCTTAGATAAACAACAGCCGGTTTGGTATGCATTGCCAAACAACTGCCAGTTTGCTCTGCTTTTCCAAACAACAGCCGGTAAGGTCTGATAAGCCAAACCACAGCCGGTTTGGTCTTCTTAGCCAAACAACAGCCGGTTTGGTCTGCTTAGCCAAACAACAGCCGGTTTGGTCTACTTAGCCAAACAACAGCAGGTTTAGTCTGCTTAGCCAAACATTAGCCGGTTTGGTCTGCTTAGCCAAGCAACAACTGGTTTGGTCTTGCTTAGCCCAACAGCAAGTTTGGTCTTGCTTAGCCCAACAGCCAGTTTGGTCTTGCTTAGCCAAACAACAGCCAGTTTTGTTTGCTAAGCCAAACAACAGCCGATTTGGTCTGCTTAGCCAAACAAAAGCCAATTTGGTATGCCAAACAAAAGCCGGTTTGGTCTGCTTAGCCAAACCACTACCGATTTGGTCTGCATAGCCAAACAACAGCCGATTTGGTCTGCTTAGCTAAACAACAGCTGGTTTGGTCTGCTTAGCCAAACAACAGCAGGTGTGGTCTGCTTAGCCAAACAACAGCCGGTTTGGTCTGCTTCGCCAAACAACATCCGGTTTGGTCTGTTAAGCCCAACAACAGCTGGTTTCGTCTGTGGAGCCAAACAACAGTCGGATTGGTCTGCTTAGCCAAACAACTGCTGGTTTGGTCTGCTTAGCCAAACAATAGTCGGTTTGGTCCGCGTAGCAAATAACAACCGGTTTGGTCTTGTTAGCCAAACAACAGCTGTTTGGTCTGGCTGAGCCAAACAACGGCCGGTTTGGTGCGCTAAGACAAACAACAACCGTTTTGGTCTGCTTAGCCAATCAAAAGCCAGTTTGGTTTGCTTAACCAAATAACAGCCGTTTTTGTCTGTTTAGCTAAACAACAGCCGGTTTGGTATGCTTTGCCAAACAACAGCCGGTTTGCTCTGCTTCGCCAAACAATAGCCGGTCTGGTTTGCTAAGCCAAACAACAGCCGGTTTGGTCTGCTTAGCCAAACAACAGCCGGTTTGGTCTGCTTAGCCAAACAACAGCCGGTTTGGTATGCTTAGCCAAACAAAAGCCGGTTTGGTCTGCTTAGCCAAACAACAGCCGGTTTGGTCTGCTTAGCCATACAACAGCCGGTTTGGTGCGCTTAGCCGGACAACAGCCGGTTTGGTTTGCTTAGCCAAACAACAGCCGGTTTGGTCTGCTTAGCCAAACAACAACCGGTTTGGTCTGCTTGGCCAAACAACAGCCGGTTTGGTCTGCTTAGCAAAACATACCGGTTTGGTCTACTTAGCCAAACAACGGCCGATTTCGTCTGCTTAGCCAAACAACAACCGGTTTGGAGTTCTTTGCCAAACTATTGCCGGTTTGGTCTGTTTAGCAAAACAACAGCCGGATGGGTCTGCTTAGCCAAAAAAATAGCGGGTTTGGTCTGCTTAGATAAACAACGGCTGGTTTGGTGCGCTTAGCCTAACAACAGCCGGTTTGGTCTGCTTGCCCAAACAACATCCGGTTTGGTCTTGCTTAGGCAAACAACAGCCGTTTTGGTGTTGCTTAGCCCAACAGCCAGCTTGGTCTTGCTTAGCCCTCACAATTGCCACTTTTGTCTGCTAAGCCAAACAACAGCCGCTTTGGTCTGCTTAGACAAACAACAGCCGATTTGGTCTGCCAAACAATAGCCGGTTTGGTCTTCTTAGCAAAACAACAACCGATTTGATCTGCTTAGCCAAACAACACCCGATTTGGTCTACTTAGCCAATCAACAGCCAGTTTGGTCTGCTTAGCCAAATAACAGCCGTTTTTGTCTGCTCAGCTAAACAACACCTGGTTTGGTATGCTTTGCCAAACAACAGCCGGTTTGCTCTGCTTCGCCAAACAATAGCCGGTTTGGTTTGCTGAGCCAAACAACAGCCGGTTTGGTCTGCTTAGCTAAACAACAGCCGGTTTCGCATGCTTTGCCAAACAACAGCCGGTTTGCTCTGCTTCGCCAAACAATAGCCGGTTTGGTTTGCTAAGCCAAACAACAGCCGGTTTGGTCTGCTTAGCCTAACAACAGCTGGTTTGGTCTGCTTAGCCAAACAACAGCCCGTTTGGTATGCTTAGCAAAACAACAGCCGGTTTGGT
Organism: Aristolochia fimbriata; assembly: GCA_019845555.1. Taxonomy (NCBI): domain Eukaryota; kingdom Viridiplantae; phylum Streptophyta; class Magnoliopsida; order Piperales; family Aristolochiaceae; genus Aristolochia; species Aristolochia fimbriata. Next base: position 42,221 of record JAINDJ010000088.1, read on the forward strand.
CTGCTTAGCCAAACAACAGCCGGTTTGGTCTGCTTAGCCATTCAACGGCCGGTTTGTTCTGCTTAGCCAAACAACATCCGGTTTGGTTTGCTTAGCCAAACAACAGCTGGTTTGGTGCTTGAATAAACAACAACCGGTTTGGTCTGCTTGGCCAAACAACAGCCGGTTTAGTGCTTTAGCCAAACAACAGCCGGTTTGGTCTACTTTGCCAAACAACAGCCGGTTTCGTCGCTTAGCCAAACAACAACCAGTTTGGAGTTCTTAGCCAAACAACAGCCGGTTTGGTCTGTTTAGTAAAACAACAGCCGGATGGGTCCGCTTAGCCAAAAAATAGCCGGTTTGGTCTGCTTAGCTAAACAACAGCTGGTTTGGTCTGCTTAGGCTAACAGCAGCCGGTTTGGTCTGCTTGGCCAAACAACAACCGGTTTGGTCTTGCTTAGGCAAACAACAGCCCGTTTTTGGTGTTGCTTAGCCCAACAGCCGGTTTGGTCTTGCTTAGCCTAACAACAGCTACTTTTGTTGCGCAAAGCCAAAAACCAGCCGCTTTGGTGCGCTTAGACAAACAACAACCGATTTGGTGTGTGAAACAATAGCCGGTTTGGTCTCCTTAGCAAAACAACAACCGATTTGGTCTGCTTAGCCAAACAACACCCGATTTGGTCTGCTTAGCCAAACGACAGCCAGTTTGGTTTGCTTAGCCAAACAACAGCCGGTTTGGTGTGCTTAGCCAAACAACTGTCGGTTTGGTCTTGCTTAGCCAAACAACTGCCGGTTTGGTCTGCTTAGCCAAACAACAGCAGGTGCGGTCAGCTTATACAAACAACAGCCGGTTTGGTGTGCTTAGCCAAACATAAACCGGTTTGGTCTTGCTTAGGCAAACAACAGCCGTTTTGGTCTAGCATAGCCCAACAGCCAGTTTGGTCTTGCTTAGCCAAAGAACAGCCAGTTTTGTCTGCTTAGCCAAACAATAGCCGGTTTGGTCTGCTTAGCCAAACAACCGCCAATTTGGTCTGCCAAACAACAGCCGGTTTGGTCTGCTTAGCCAAACAACAACCGATTTGGTATGCTTAGCCAAACAACAGCCGGTTTGGTTTGCTTAGCCAAACAACAGCCGGTTTGGTGTGCTTAGCCAAACAACTGTCGGTTTGGTCTTGTTTAGCCAAACAACTGCCGGTTTGGTCTGCTTAGCCAAACAACAGCAGGTGCGGTCCGCTTATACAAACAACAGCCGGTTTGGTCTACTTAGCCAAACAACAACCGGTTTGGTCTTGCTTAGGCAAACAACAGCCGTTTTGGTCTAGCATAGCCCAACAGCCAGTTTGGTCTTCCTTAGCCAAAGAACAGCCAGTTTTGTCTGCTTAACCAAACAATAGCTGGTTTGGTCTGCTTAGCCAAACAACCGCCAATTTGGTCTGGCAAACAACAGCTGGTTTGGTCTGCTTAGCCAAACAACAGCCGATTTGGTCTGCTTAGCCAAACAACAACTGGTTTGGTCTGCTTAGCCTAACAACAGCCGGTTTGGTCTGCTTAGCCAAACAACATCCGGTTTGGTCGTGCTTAGGCAAACAACAGCCGTTTTGGTCTTGCTTAGCCCAACAGCCAGTTTGGTCTTGCTTACCCAAACAACAGCCACTTTTGTCTGCTAAGCCAAACAACAACCGGTTTGGTGCTTAGACTAACAACAACCGATTTGGTCGCCAAACAATAGCGGTTTGGTCTTCTTAGCAAAACAACAACCGATTTGCTCGCTTAGCCAAACAACACCGATTTGGTGCTTAGCCAATCAACAGCCGGTTTGGTCTGCTTAGCCAAATAACAACCGTTTTTGTGCGCTTAGCTAAAACAAACTGGTTTGGTATGCTTTGCCAAACAACAACCGGTTTGTTTCGCCGCCAAACAATAGCCGGTTTGGTTTGCTTGAGCCAAACAACAGCTGGTTTCGTCAGTGCTTAGCTAAACAACAGCCGGTTTCGCGATGCTTTGCCAAACAACAGCCGGTTTGCTTTGCGCCGCCAAACAATAGCCGGTTTGGTTTGCTAAGCCGAACAACAGCCGGGTTGGTCTGCTTAGCCAAACAACAGCCGGTTTGGTCTGCTTAGCCAAACAACAGCCGGTTTGGTATGCTTAGCCAAACAACAGCCCGGTTTAGTGCTTAGCCAAACAACAGCCGGTTTGGTCTGCTTAGCCATACAACAGCCGGTTTGGTGCGCTTAGCCAAACAACATCCGGTTTGGTTTGCTTAGCCAAACAACAGCCGGTTTGGTCTGCTTTAGCCAAACAACAACCGGTTTGGTCTGCTTGGCCAAACAACAGCCGGTTTGGTCGGCGCTTAGCCAAACAACAGCCGGTTTGGTCTACTTTGCCAAACAACAGCCAGTTTCGTCTGCTTAGCCAAACAACAGCCAGTTTGGAGTTCTTAGCCAAACAACAGCCGGTTTGGTCTGTTTAGCAAAACAACAGCCGGATGGGTCCGCTTAGCCAAAAAATAGCCGGTTTTGTGCGCTTAGCTAAACAACAACTGGTTTGGTCTGCTTAGCCTAACAGCAGCCGGTTTGGTCTGCTTGGCCAAACAACAACCGGTTTGGTCTTCCTTAGGCAAACAACAGCCGTTTTGGTGTTGCTTAGCCCAACAGCCAGTTTGGTCTTGCTTAGCCTAACAACAGCCACTTTTGTCTGCAAAGCCAAAAACCAGCCGCTTTGGTCTGCTTAGACAAACAACAGCCGATTTGGTCTGTGAAACAATAGCCGGTTTGGTCTCCTTAGCAAAACAACAACCGATTTGGTCTGCTTAGCCAAACAACACCCGATTTGGTCTGCTTAGCCAAACGACAGCCGGTTTGGTTTGCTTAGCCAAACAACGGCCGGTTTGGTGTGCTTAGCCAAACAACTGCCGGTTTGGTCTTGCTTAGCCAAACAACTGCCGGTTTTGGTCTGCTTAGCCAAACAACAGCGAGGTCGGTCCGCTTATACAAACAACAGCCGGTTTGGTGTGCTTAGCCAAACATAAACCGGTTTGGTCTTGCTTAGGCAAACAACAGCCGTTTTGGTCTAGCATAGCCCAACAGCCCGGTTTGGTCTTGCTTAGCCAAAGAACAGCCAGTTTTGTCGCTTAGCCAAACAATAGCCGGTTTGGTCTCGCTTTAGCCAAACAACCGCCAATTTGGTTACGCCAAACAACAGCCGGTTTGGTGCTGCTTAGCCAAACAACAACCGATTTGGTATGCTTAGCCAAACAACAGCCGGTTTGGTTTGCTTAGCCAAACAACAGCCGGTTTGGTGTGCTTAGCCAAACAACTGTCGGTTTGGTCTTGTTTAGCCAAACAACTGCCGGTTTGGTCTGCTTAGCCAAACAACAGCAGGTGCGGTCCGCTTATTCAAACAACAGCCGGTTTGGTCTACTTAGCCAAACAACAACCGGTTTGGTCTTGCTTAGGCAAACAACAGCCGTTTTGGTCTTGCATAGCCCAACAGCCAGTTTGGTCTTCCTAAGCCAAAGAACAGCCAGTTTTGTCTGCTTAACCAAACAATAGCCGGTTTGGTCTGCTTAGACAAACAACAGCCGATTTGGTCAGCCAAACAATAGCCGGTTTGGTCTGCTTAGCCAAACAACAGCCGGTTTGGTCTTCTTAGCCAAACAACAGCCGGTTTGGTCTGCTTAGCCAAACAACAACCGGTTTGGTCTTGCTTAGGCAAACAACAGCCGTTTTGGTCTTGCTTAGCCCAACAGCCAGTTTGGTCTTGCTTACCCAATCAACAGCCACTTTTGTCTGCTAAGCCAAACAACAGCCGGTTTGGTCTGCTTAGACAAACAACAGCCGATTTGGTCTGCCAAACAATAGCCGGTTTGGTCTGCTTAGCCAAACAACAGCCGATTTGGTGCGCTTAGCCAAACAACAACCCGATTTGGTCTTCTTAGCTAAACAACAGCCGGTTTGGTTTGCTTAGCCAAACAACAGCCGGTTTGGTGTGCTTAGCCAAACAAGTGTCGGTTTGGTCTTGCTTAGCCAATCAACAGCCGGTTTGGTCTGCTTAGCCAAACAACTGCCGGTTTGGTCTGCTTAGCCAAACAACAGCCGGTTTGGTCTGCTTAGTCAAACGACAGCCGATTTGGTCTGCTTAGCTAAACAACAGCCGGTTTGGTTTGCTTACCCAAACAACAGCCGGTTTGGCGTGCTTAGCCAAACAAGTGTCGGTTTGGTCTTGCTTAGCCAATCAACAGCCGGTTTGGTCAGCTTAGCCAAACAACAGCCGGTTTGGTCTGCTTAGCCAAACAACAGCCGGTTTGGTCTGCTTAGCCATACAACAGCTAGTTTGGTGTGCATAGCCAAACAACAACCGGTTTGGTTTGCTTAGTAAAACAACAGCCAGTTTGGTCTAATTAGACAAACAACCGCTGGTTTCGTCTGCTTAGCCAAACAACACCCGATTTGGTCTGCTTAGCCAAACGACAGCCAGTTTGGTTTGCTTAGCCAAACAACAGCCGGTTTGGTCTACTTTGCCAAACAACAGCCAGTTTCGTCTGCTTAGCCAAACAACAGCCAGTTTGGAGTTCTTAGCCAAACAACGGCCGGTTTGGTCTGTTTAGCAAAACAACGGCCGGATGGGTCCGCTTAGCCAAAAATAGCGGGTTTTATGCGCTTAGCTAAACAACAGCTGGTTTGGTCTGCTTAGCCTAACAAAGCAGCCGGTTTGGTGCGCTTGGCCAAACAACAACCGGTTTGGTCTTCCTTAGGCAAACAACAGCCGTTTTGGTGTTGCTTAGCCCAACAGCCCGGTTTGGTCTTGCTTAGCCTAACAACAGCCACTTTTGTCTGCAAAGCCAAAAACCAGCCGCTTTGGTCTGCTTAGACAAACAACAGCCGATTTGGTCTGTGAAACAATAGCCGGTTTGGTCTCCTTAGCAAAACAACAACCGATTTGGTCTGCTTAGCCAAACAACACCGATTTTGGTGCTTAGCCAAACGACAGGTTTGGTTTTTTAGCCAAACAACAGCCCGGTTTGGTGTGCTTAGCCAAACAACTGTCGGTTTGGTCTTGCTTAGCCAAACAAACTGCCGGTTTGGTCTGCTTAGCCAAACAACAGCAGGTCGCGGTCCGCTTATACAAACAACAGCCCGGTTTGGTGTGCTTAGCCAAACATAAACCGGTTTGGTCTTGCTTAGGCAAACAACAGCCGTTTTGGTCTAGCATAGCCCAACAGCCAGTTTGGTCTTGCTTAGCCAAAGAACAGCCAGTTTTGTCTGCTTAGCCAAACAATAGCCGGTTTGGTCTGCTTAGCCAAACAACCGCCAATTTGGTCTGCCAAACAACAGCCGGTTTGGTCTGCTAAGCCAAACAACAACCGATTTGGTATGCTTAGCCAAACAACAGCCGGTTTGGTTTGCTTAGCCAAACAACAGCCGGTTTGGTGTGCTTAGCCAAACAACTGTCGGTTTGGTCTTGTTTAGCCAAACAACTGCCGGTTTGGTCTCGCTTAGCCAAACAACTACCAGTTCGGTCTTTGCTAGCCAAACAACTGCCGGTTTGGTCTTGCTTAGCAAAACACCAGCAGGTTTGGTCTTCTTAGTCAAACAACAGCCGGTTTCGTCTGCTTAGATAAACAACAGCCGGTTTGGTATGCATTGCCAAACAACTGCCAGTTTGCTCTGCTTTTCCAAACAACAGCCGGTAAGGTCTGATAAGCCAAACCACAGCCGGTTTGGTCTTCTTAGACAAACAACAGCCGGTTTGGTCTGCTTAGCCAAACAACAGCCGGTTTGGTCTACTTAGCCAAACAACAGCAGGTTTAGTCTGCTTAGCCAAACATTAGCCGGTTTGGTCTGCTTAGCCAAGCAACAACTGGTTTGGTCTTGCTTAGCCCAACAGCAAGTTTGGTCTTGCTTAGCCCAACAGCCGGTTTGGTCTTTTTAGCCAAACAACAGCCAGTTTTGTTTGCTAAGCCAAACAACAGCCGATTTGGTCTGCTTAGCCAAACAAAAGCCAATTTGGTATGCCAAACAAAGCCGGTTTGGTGCGCTTAGCCAAACCACTACCGATTTGGGTGATAGCCAAACAACGGCCGATTTGGTGCGCTTAGCTAAACAACAGCTGGTTTGGTCTGCTTAGCCAAACAACAGCAGGTGTGGTTTGCTTAGCCAAACAACAGCCGGTTTGGTCTGCTTCGCCAAACAACATCCGGTTTGGTCTGTTAAGCCCAACAACAGCTGGTTTCGTCTGTGGAGCCAAACAACAGTCGGATTGGTCTGCTTAGCCAAACAACTGCTGGTTTGGTCTGCTTAGCCAAACAATAGTCGGTTTGGTCCGCGTAGCCAAATAACAGCCAGTTTGGTCTTGTTAGCCAAACAACAGCCTGTTTGGTCTGCTGAGCCAAACAACAGCCGGTTTGGTCTGCTAAGACAAACAACAACCGTTTTGGTCTGCTTAGCCAATCAAAAGCCAGTTTGGTTTGCTTAACCAAATAACAGCCGTTTTTGTCTGTTTAGCTAAACAACAGCCGGTTTGGTATGCTTTGCCAAACAACAGCCGGTTTGCTCTGCTTCGCCAAACAATAGCCGGTCTGGTTTGCTAAGCCAAACAACAGCCGGTTTGGTCTGCTTAGCCAAACAACAGCCGGTTTGGTCTGCTTAGCCAAACAACAGCCGTTTTGGTATGCTTAGCCAAACAAAGCCGGTTTGGTCTGCTTAGCCAAACAACAGCGGTTTGGTTCGCTTAGCCATACAACAACCGGTTTTAGTGCGCTTAGCCAGACAACAGCCGGTTTGGTTTGCTTAGCCAAACAACAGCCGGTTTGGTCTGCTTAGCCAAACAACAACCGGTTTGGTCTGCTTGGCCAAACAACAGCCGGTTTGGTCTGCTTAGCCAAACTACAGCCGGTTTGGTCTACTTAGCCAAACAACAGCCGATTTCGTCTGCTTAGCCAAACAACAGCCAGTTTGGAGTTCTTTGCCAAACTATTGCCGGTTTGGTCTGTTTAGCAAAACAACAGCCGGATGGGTGTGCTTAGCCAAAAAATAGCGGGTTTGGTCTGCTTAGATAAACAACAGCTGGTTTGGTCTGCTTAGCCTAACAACAGCCGGTTTGGTCTGCTTGCCCAAACAACATCCGGTTTGGTCTTGCTTAGGCAAACAACAGCCGTTTTGGTGTTGCTTAGCCCAACAGCCAGCTTGGTCTTGCTTAGCCCTCACAATTGCCACTTTTGTCTGCTAAGCCAAACAACAGCCGCTTTGGTCTGCTTAGACAAACAACAGCCGATTTGGTCTGCCAAACAATAGCCGGTTTGGTCTTCTTAGCAAAACAACAACCGATTTGATCTGCTTAGCCAAACAACACCCGATTTGGTCTACTTAGCCAATCAACAGCCAGTTTGGTCTGCTTAGCCAAATAACAGCCGTTTTTGTCTGCTCAGCTAAACAACACCTGGTTTGGTATGCTTTGCCAAACAACAGCCGGTTTGCTCTGTTTCGCCAAACAATAGCCGGTTTGGTTTGCTGAGCCAAACAACAGCCGGTTTGGTCTGCTTAGCTAAACAACAGCCGGTTTCGCATGCTTTGCCAAACAACAGCCGGTTTGTTCTGCTCCGCCAAACAATAGCCGGTTTGGTTTGCTAAGCCAAACAACAGCCGGTTTGGTCTGCTTAGCCAAACAACAGCCGGTTTGGTCTGCTTAGCCAAACAACAGCCCGTTTGGTATGCTTAGCAAAACAACAGCCGGTTTGGTCCGCTTAGCCAAACAACAGCCGGTTTGGTCTGCTTAGCCATTCAACAGCCGGTTTGTTCTGCTTAGCCAAACAACATCCGGTTTGGTTTGCTTAGCCAAACAACAGCGGGTTTGGTCTGCTTAGCCAAACAACAACCGGTTTGGTCTGCTTGGCCAAACAACAGCCGGTTTGGTCTGCTTAGCCAAACAACAGCCGGTTTGGTCTACTTTGCCAAACAACAGCCGGTTTCGTCTGCTTAGCCAAACAACAACCAGTTTGGAGTTCTTAGCCAAACAACAGCCGGTTTGGTCTGTTTAGCAAAACAACAGCCGGATGGGTCCGCTTAGCCAAAAAATAGCCGGTTTGGTCTGCTTAGCTAAACAACAGCTGGTTTGGTCTGCTTAGGCTAACAGCAGCCGGTTTGGTCTGCTTGGCCAAACAACAACCGGTTTGGTCTTGCTTAGGCAAACAACAGCCGTTTTGGTGTTGCTTAGCCCAACAGCCAGTTTGGTCTTGCTTAGCCTAACAACAGCTACTTTTGTCTGCAAAGCCAAAAACCAGCCGCTTTGGTCTGCTTAGACAAACAACAACCGATTTGGTCTGTGAAACAATAGCCGGTTTGGTCTCCTTAGCAAAACAACAACCGATTTGGTCTGCTTAGCCAAACAACACCCGATTTGGTCTGCTTAGCCAAACGACAGCCAGTTTGGTTTGCTTAGCCAAACAACAGCCGGTTTGGTGTGCTTAGCCAAACAACTATCGGTTTGGTCTTGCTTAGCCAAACAACTGCCGGTTTGGTCTGCTTAGCCAAACAACAGCAGGTGCGGTCAGCTTATACAAACAACAGCCGGTTTGGTGTGCTTAGCCAAACATAAACCGGTTTGGTCTTGCTTAGGCAAACAACAGCCGTTTTGGTCTAGCATAGCCCAACAGCCAGTTTGGTCTTGCTTAGCCAAAGAACAGCCAGTTTTGTCTGCTTAGCCAAACAATAGCCGGTTTGGTCTGCTTAGCCAAACAACCGCCAATTTGGTCTGCCAAACAACAGCCGGTTTGGTCTGCTTAGCCAAACAACAACCGATTTGGTATGCTTAGCCAAACAACAGCCGGTTTGGTTTGCTTAGCCAAACAACAGCCGGTTTGGTGTGCTTAGCCAAACAACTGTCGGTTTGGTCTTGTTTAGCCAAACAACTGCCGGTTTGGTCTGCTTAGCCAAACAACAGCAGGTGCGGTCCGCTTATACAAACAACAGCCGGTTTGGTCTACTTAGCCAAACAACAACCGGTTTGGTCTTGCTTAGGCAAACAACAACCGTTTTGGTCTAGCATAGCCCAACAGCCAGTTTGGTCTTCCTTAGCCAAAGAACAGCCAGTTTTGTCTGCTTAACCAAACAATAGCTGGTTTGGTCTGCTTAGCCAAACAACCGCCAATTTGGTCTGGCAAACAACAGCTGGTTTTGGTGCGCTTAGCCAAACAACAGCCGATTTGGTGCTTAGCCAAACAACAACTGGTTTGGTCTGCTTAGCCTAACAACAGCCGGTTTGGTCTGCTTAGCCAAACAACATCCGGTTTGGTCGTGCTTAGGCAAACAACAGCCGTTTTGGTCTTGCTTAGCCCAACAGCCAGTTTGGTCTTGCTTACCCAAACAACAGCCACTTTTGTCTGCTAAGCCAAACAACAACCGGTTTGGTCTGCTTAGACTAACAACAGCCGATTTGGTCTGCCAAACAATAGCCGGTTTGGTCTTCTTAGCAAAACAACAACCGATTTGCTCTGCTTAGCCAAACAACACCCGATTTGGTCTGCTTAGCCAATCAACAGCCAGTTTGGTCTGCTTAGCCAAATAACAGCCGTTTTTGTCTGCTTAGCTAAACAACAGCTGGTTTGGTATGCTTTGCCAAACAACAACCGGTTTGCTCTGCTTCGCCAAACAATAGCCGGTTTGGTTTGCTGAGCCAAACAACAGCTGGTTTCGTCTCCTTAGCTAAACAACAGCCGGTTTCGCATGCTTTGCCAAACAACAGCCGGTTTGCTCTGCTTCGCCAAACAATAGCCGGTTTGGTTTGCTAAGCCGAACAACAGCCGGGTTGGTCTGCTTAGCCAAACAACAGCCGGTTTGGTCTGCTTAGCCAAACAACAGCCGGTTTGGTCTGCTTAGCCAAACAACAGCCGGTTTGGTCTGCTTAGCCAAACAACAGCCGGTTTGGTCTGCTTAGCCAAACAACAGCCGGTTTGGTCTGCTTAGCCAAACAACAGCCGGTTTGGTTTGCTTAGCCAAACAACAGCCGGTTTGGTCTGCTTAGCCAAACAACAACCGGTTTGGTCTGCTTGGCCAAACAACAGCCGGTTTGGTCTGCTTAGCCAAACAACAGCCGGTTTGGTCTACTTTGCCAAACAACAGCCAGTTTCGTCTGCTTAGCCAAACAACAGCCAGTTTGGAGTTCTTAGCCAAACAACAGCCGGTTTGGTCTGTTTAGCAAAACAACAGCCGGATGGGTCCGCTTAGCCAAAAAATAGCCGGTTTTGTCTGCTTAGCTAAACAACAGCTGGTTTGGTCTGCTTAGCCTAACAGCAGCCGGTTTGGTCTGCTTGGCCAAACAACAACCGGTTTGGTCTTCCTTAGGCAAACAACAGCCGTTTTGGTGTTGCTTAGCCCAACAGCCAGTTTGGTCTTGCTTAGCCTAACAACAGCCACTTTTGTCTGCAAAGCCAAAAACCAGCCGCTTTGGTCTGCTTAGACAAACAACAGCCGATTTGGTCTGTGAAACAATAGCCGGTTTGGTCTCCTTAGCAAAACAACAACCGATTTGGTCTGCTTAGCCAAACAACACCCGATTTGGTCTGCTTAGCCAAACGACAGCCAGTTTGGTTTGCTTAGCCAAACAACAGCCGGTTTGGTGTGCTTAGCCAAACAACTGTCGGTTTGGTCTTGCTTAGCCAAACAACTGCCGGTTTGGTCTGCTTAGCCAAACAACAGCAGGTGCGGTCCGCTTATACAAACAACAGCCGGTTTGGTGTGCTTAGCCAAACATAAACCGGTTTGGTCTTGCTTAGGCAAACAACAGCCGTTTTGGTCTAGCATAGCCCAACAGCCAGTTTGGTCTTGCTTAGCCAAAGAATAGCCAGTTTTGTCTGCTTAGCCAAACAATAGCCGGTTTGGTCTGCTTAGCCAAACAACCGCCAATTTGGTCTGCCAAACAACAGCCGGTTTGGTCTGCTTAGCCAAACAACAACCGATTTGGTATGCTTAGCCAAACAACAGCCGGTTTGGTTTGCTTAGCCAAACAACAGCCGGTTTGGTGTGCTTAGCCAAACAACTGTCGGTTTGGTCTTGTTTAGCCAAACAACTGCCGGTTTGGTCTGCTTAGCCAAACAACAGCAGGTGCGGTCCGCTTATTCAAACAACAGCCGGTTTGGTCTACTTAGCCAAACAACAACCGGTTTGGTCTTGCTTAGGCAAACAACAGCCGTTTTGGTCTTGCATAGCCCAACAGCCAGTTTGGTCTTCCTTAGCCAAAGAACAGCCAGTTTTGTCTGCTTAACCAAACAATAGCTGGTTTGGTCTGCTTAGCCAAACAACCGCCAATTTGGTCTGCCAAACAACAGCCGGTTTGGTCTGCTTAGCCAAACAACAGCCGATTTGGTCTGCTTAGCCAAACAACAACTGGTTTGGTCTGCTTAGCCTAACAACAGCCGGTTTGGTCTGCTTAGCCAAACAACAACGGTTTGGTCTGTTTTAGGCAAACAACAGCCGTTTTGGTCTTTTTTAGCCCAAACAGCCGGTTTGGTCTTGCTTACCCAATCAACAACCACTTTTGTATGCGCTAAGCCAAACAACAGCCGGTTTGGTCTGCTTAGACAAACAACAGCCGATTTGGTCTGCCAAACAATAGCCGGTTTGGTCTGCTTAGCCAAACAACAGCCGATTTGGTCTGCCTTAGCCAAACAACGGCCGATTTGGTCTTCTTAGCTAAACAACAGCCGGTTTGGTTTGTTTAGCCAAACAACAGCCGGTTTGGTGTGCTTAGCCAAACAAGTGTCGGTTTGGTCTTGCTTAGCCAATCAACAGCCGGTTTGGTACGCTTAGCCAAACAAACAACGCCGGTTTGGTGCTTAGCCAAACAACAGCCGGTTTGGTCTGCTTAGTCAAACAAACGACGGCCGATTTGGTCTGCTTAGCTAAACAACAGCCGGTTTGGTTTGCTTACCCAAACAACAGCCGGTTTGGCGTGCTTAGCCAAACAAGTGTCGGTTTGGTCTTGCTTAGCCAATCAACAGCCGGTTTGGTCAGCTTTGCCAAACAACAGCCGGTTTGGTCTGCTTAGCCAAACAACAGCCGGTTTGGTCTGCTTAGCCATACAACAGCTAGTTTGGTGTGCATAGCCAAACAACAACCGGTTTGGTTTGCTTAGTAAAACAACAGCCAGTTTGGTCTAATTAGACAAACAACAGCTGGTTTCGTCTGCTTAGCCAAACAACACCCGATTTGGTCTGCTTAGCCAAACGACAACCAGTTTGGTTTGCTTAGCCAAACAACAGCCGGTTTGGTCTACTTTGCCAAACAACAGCCAGTTTCGTCTGCTTAGCCAAACAACAGCCAGTTTGGAGTTCTTAGCCAAACAACAGCCGGTTTCGTCTGTTTAGCAAAACAACAGCCGGATGGGTCCGCTTAGCCAAAAAATAGCGGGTTTTGTCTGCTTAGCTAAACAACAGCTGGTTTGGTCTGCTTAGCCTAACAGCAGCCGGTTTGGTCTGCTTGGCCAAACAACAACCGGTTTGGTCTTCCTTAGGCAAACAACAGCCGTTTTGGTGTTGCTTAGCCCAACAGCCAGTTTGGTCTTGCTTAGCCTAACAACAGCCACTTTTGTCTGCAAAGCCAAAAACCAGCCGCTTTGGTCTTAGACAAAAACAGCCGATTTGGTCTGTGAAACAATAGCCGGTTTGGTCTCCTTAGCAAAACAACAACCGATTTGGTCTGCTTAGCCAAACAACACCCGATTTGGTCTGCTTAGCCAAACGACAGCCAGTTTGGTTTGCTTAGCCAAACAACAGCCGGTTTGGTGTGCTTAGCCAAACAACTGTCGGTTTGGTCTTGCTTAGCCAAACAACTGCCGGTTTGGTCTGCTTAGCCAAACAACAGCAGGTGCGGTCCGCTTATACAAACAACAGCCGGTTTGGTGTGCTTAGCCAAACATAAACCGGTTTGGTCTTGCATAGGCAAACAACAGCCGTTTTGGTCTAGCATAGCCCAACAGCCAGTTTGGTCTTGCTTAGCCAAAGAACAGCCAGTTTTGTCTGCTTAGCCAAACAATAGCCGGTTTGGTCTGCTTAGCCAAACAACCGCCAATTTGGTCTGCCAAACAACAGCCGGTTTGGTCTGCTAAGCCAAACAACAACCGATTTGGTATGCTTAGCCAAACAACAGCCGGTTTGGTTTGCTTAGCCAAACAACAGCCGGTTTGGTGTGCTTAGCCAAACAACTGTCGGTTTGGTCTTGTTTAGCCAAACAACTGCCGGTTTGGTCTGCTTAGCCAAACAACAGGAGGTGCGGTCCGCTTATTCAAACAACAGCCGGTTTGGTCTACTTAGCCAAACAACAACCGGTTTGGTCTTGCTTAGGCAAACAACAGCCGTTTTGGTCTTGCATAGCCCAACAGCCAGTTTGGTCTTCCTTAGCCAAAGAACAGCCAGTTTTGTCTGCTTAACCAAACAATAGCTGGTTTGGTCTGCTTAGCCAAACAACCGCCAATTTGGTCTGCCAAACAACAGCCGGTTTGGTCTGCTAAGCCAAACAACAGCCGATTTGGTCTGCTTAGCCAAACAACAACTGGTTTGGTCTGCTTAGCCTAACAACAGCCGGTTTGGTCTGCTTAGCCAAACAACAACCGGTTTGGTCTTGCTTAGGCAAACAACAGCCGTTTTGGTCTTGCTTAGCCCAACAGCCAGTTTGGTCTTGCTTACCCAAACAACAGCCACTTTTGTCTGCTAAGCCAAACAACAGCCGGTTTGGTCTGCTTAGACAAACAACAGCCGATTTGGTCTGCCAAACAATAGCCGGTTTGGTCTGCTTAGCCAAACAACAGCCGATTTGGTCTGCTTAGCCAAACAACAGCCGATTTGGTCTTCTTAGCTAAACAACAGCCGGTTTGGTTTGCTTAGCCAAACAACAGCCGGTTTGGTGTGCTTAGCCAAACAACTGTCGGTTTGGTCTTGCTTAGCCAATCAACAGCCGGTTTGGTCTGCTTAGCCGAACAACTGCCGGTTTGGTCTGCTTAGCCAAACAACAGCCGGTTTGGTCTGCTTAGTCAAACGATAGCCGATTTGGTCTGCTTAGCTAAACAACAGCCGGTTTGGTTTGCTTACCCAAACAATAGCCGGTTTGGTGTGCTTAGCCAAACAAGTCTCGGTTTGGTCTTGCTTAGCCAATCAACAGCCGGTTTGGTCAGCTTAGCCAAACAACAGCCGGTTTGGTCTGCTTAGCCAAACAACAGCCGGTTTGGTCTGCTTAGCCATACAACAGCTAGTTTGGTGTGCATAGCCAAACAACAACCGGTTTGGTTTGCTTAGTAAAACTACAGCCAGTTTGGTCTAATTAGACAAACAACAGCTGGTTTGGTCTGCTTAGCCAAACATCTGCCTGTTTGGTTTCCTTAACCAAACAACAGCTGGTTTGGTCTGCTAAGCCAAACCACACCCGGTTTGGTGTGCTTAGCCAAACAATAACCGGTTAGATCTGCATAGCCAAACAACAGCCGGTTTTGTCTGTAAAGGCTAATAACAGCTGGTTTGGTCTGCTTGGCCAAACAACAGCCACTTTGGTTTGCATAGCCAAACAACAGCCGGTTTGGTCTTCTTTGCAAAACAACAGTCGGTTTGGTCTGCTTAGCCAAACAACAGCCGGTTTGGTCTGCATAGACAAACAACAACCGCTTTGGTGCGCTTACCCTAACAACGGTCGGTTTGGTTTGTTTAGTTTAAACAACAGCCGGTTTGGTCTGCTTAGCCAAACAACAGCCAATTTGGTCTACTTAGCCAAACAACAACCGGATTGGTCTCCTTAGCTAAACAACAACCGATTTGGTCTTCCTTAGGCAAACAAGAGCCGTTTTGGTCTTGCTTAGCCCAATAGCCAGTTTAGTCTTGCTTAGCCAAACAACAGCCGGTTTTGTTTACTAAGCCAAACAACAGCCGGTTTGGTCTGCTTAGCCAAACAACAGCCAATTTGGTCTGCCAAAAAACTGCCGGTTTGGTCTGCTTAGCCAAACAACAGCCGATTTGGTCTGCTTAGCCAAAAAACAGCTGGTTTGGTTTGTTCAGCCAAACAACAGCCGGTTTGGTCTGCATAGCCAAACAACTGCCGGTTTGGTCTTGCTTAGCCAAACACCAGCCGGTTTGGTCTTCTTAGCCAACCAACAGCTGGTTTCGTCTGCTTAGCTAAACAATAGCCGGTTTGGTATGCTTCGCCAAACTACAGCCGGTTGTCTCTGCTTCGCCAAACAACAGCCGGTTTGGTCTGCTTAGCCAAACAACAACCGGTTTGGTCTTGCTTAGGCAAACAACAGCCGTTTTGGTCTTGCTTAGCCCAACAGCCAGTTTGGTCTTGCTTACCCAAACAACAGCCACTTTTGTCTGCTAAGCCAAACAACAGCCGGTTTGGTCTGCTTAGACAAACAACAGCCGATTTGGTCTGCCAAACAATAGCCGGTTTGGTCTGCTTAGCCAAACAACAGCCGGTTTGGTCTGCTTAGCCAAACAACAGCCGATTTGGTCTTCTTAGCTAAACAACAGCCGGTTTGGTTTGCTTAGCCAAACAACAGCCGGTTTGGTGTGCTTAGCCAAACTCTTGTCGGTTTGGTCTTGCTTAGCCAATCAACAGCCGGTTTGGTCTGCTTAGCCAGAACAACTGCCGGTTTGGTCTGCTTAGCCAAACAACGGCCGGTTTGGTCTGCTTTAGTCAAACGATAGCCGATTTGGGTGCTTAGCTAAACAACAGCCGGTTTGGTTTGCTTACCCAAACAATAACCCGGTTTGGTGTGCTTAGCCAAACAAGTCTCGGTTTGGTCTTGCTTAGCCAATCAACAGCCGGTTTGGTCAGCTTAGCCAAACAACAGCCGGTTTGGTCTGCTTAGCCAAACAACAGCCGGTTTGGTCTGCTTAGCCATACAACAGCTAGTTTGGTGTGCATAGCCAAACAACAACCGGTTTGGTTTGCTTAGTAAAACTACAGCCAGTTTGGTCTAATTAGACAAACAACAGCTGGTTTGGTCTGCTTAGCCAAACATCTGCCTGTTTGGTTTCCTTAACCAAACAACAGCCGGTTTGGTCTGCTAAGCCAAACCACACCCGGTTTGGTGTGCTTAGCCAAACAATAACCGGTTAGATCTGCATAGCCAAACAACAGCCGGTTTTGTCTGTAAAGGCTAATAACAGCTGGTTTGGTCTGCTTGGCCAAACAACAGCCACTTTGGTTTGCATAGCCAAACAACAACCGGTTTGGTCTTCTTTGCAAAACAACAGTCGGTTTGGTCTGCTTAGCCAAACAACAGCCGGTTTGGTCTGCATAGACAAACAACAACCGCTTTGGTCTGCTTACCCTAACAACAGTCGGTTTGGTTTGCTTAGCGAAACAACAGCCGGTTTGGTCTGCTTAGCCAAACAACAGCCAATTTGGTCTACTTAGCCAAACAACAACCGGATTGGTCTCCTTAGCTAAACAACAACCGATTTGGTCTTCCTTAGGCAAACAAGAGCCGTTTTGGTCTTGCTTAGCCCAATAGCCAGTTTAGTCTTGCTTAGCCAAACAACAGCCGGTTTTGTTTACTAAGCCAAACAACAGCCGGTTTGGTCTGCTTAGCCAAACAACAGCCAATTTGGTCTGCCAAAAAACTGCCGGTTTGGTCTGCTTAGCCAAACAACAGCCGATTTGGTCTGCTTAGCCAAAAAACAGCTGGTTTGGTTTGTTCAGCCAAACAACAGCCGGTTTGGTCTGCATAGCCAAACAACTGCCGGTTTGGTCTTGCTTAGCCAAACACCAGCCGGTTTGGTCTTCTTAGCCAACCAACAGCTGGTTTCGTCTGCTTAGCTAAACAATAGCCGGTTTGGTATGCTTCGCCAAACTACAGCCGGTTGTCTCTGCTGCGCCAAACAACAGCCGGTTTGGTCTGCTTAGCCAAACAACAGCCGGTTTGGTCTGCTTAACCAAACAAGTGCCGGTTTTGTCTGCTTAGCCAAACAATAGCCGGTTTGGTCTGCTTAGCCAGACAACAGCCGATTTGGTCTGCTTGGCCAAACAACAGCCGGTTTGGTTTGCGTAGCCAAACAACAGCCGGTTTGGTCTGCTTTGCAAAACAACAGCCGGTTTGGTCTGCTTAGCCAAACAACAGCCGGTTTGTTCAGCTTAGCCAAACAACAGCTAGTTTGGTGTGCATAGCCAAACAACAGCCGGTTTGGTCTGCTTAGCAAAACAACAGCCGGTTTGGTTTGATTTGCCAAACAACAGCTGGTTTGGTCTGCTTAGCCAAACATCTGCCTGTTTGGTTTCCTTAACCAAACAACAGCCGGTTTGGTCTGCTTACCCAAACCACAGCCGGTTTGGTGTGCTTAGCCAAACAATATCCGGTTAGGTCTGCATAGCCAAACAACAGCCGGTTTTGTCTGTAAAGGCTAATAACAGCTGGTTTGGTCTGCTTGGCCAAACAACAGCCACTTTGGTTTGCATAGCCAAACAACAGCCGGTTTGGTCTTCTTTGCAAAACAACAGTCGGTTTGGTCTGCTTAGCCAAACAACAGCCGGTTTGGTCTGCATAGACAAACAACAGCCGCTTTGGTCTGCTTACCCTAACAACAGTCGGTTTGGTTTGCTTAGCGAAACAACAGCCGGTTTGGTCTGCTTAGCCAAACAACAGCCAATTTGGTCTACTTAGCCAAACAACAACCGGATTGGTCTCCTTAGCTAAACAACAACCGATTTGGTCTTCCTTAGGCAAACAAGAGCCGTTTTGGTCTTGCTTAGCCCAATAGCCAGTTTAGTCTTGCTTAGCCAAACAACAGCCGGTTTTGTTTACTAAGCCAAACAACAGCCGGTTTGGTCTGCTTAGCCAAACAACAGCCAATTTGGTCTGCCAAAAAACTGCCGGTTTGGTCTGCTTAGCCAAACAACAACCGTCTTTTGGTCTGCCAAACCTTAGCCAAAAAACAAGCTGGTTTGGTTTGTTCAGCCAAACAACAGCCGGTTTGGTCTTGCATAGCCAAACACCTGCCGGTTTGGTCTTGCTTAGCCAAACACCAGCCGGTTTGGTCTTCTTAGCCAACCAACAGCTGGTTTGGTCGCTTAGCTAAACAATAGCCGGTTTGGTATGCTTCGCCAAACAACAACCGGTTGTCTGCTTCGCCAAACAACAGCCGGTTTAGTGCTTAGCCAAAAACAACAGCCGGTTTGGTCTGCGCTTAACCAAACAACTGCCGGTTTTGTCGCTTAGCCAAACAATAGCCGGTTTGGTCTTGCTTAGCCAAACAATAGCCGATTTGGTCTTGCTTGGCCAAACAACAGCCGGTTTGGTTTGTGTAGCCAAACAACAGCCCGTTTGGTCTGCTTTGCAAAACAACAGCCGGTTTGGTCCAAACAATAGCCGATTTAAGCCAAACAACAGCCGGTTTTTTCAGCTTAGCCAAACAACAGCTAGTTTGGTGTGCATAGCCAAACAACAGCCGGTTTGGTCTGCTTAGCAAAACAACAGCCGGTTTGTTTTGATTTGCCAAACAACAGCTGGTTTGGTCTGCTTAGCCAAACATCTGACTGTTTGGTTTGCATTGCCAAACAAACGCCGGTTTGCTCTGCTTAGCCAAACAATAGCCGATTTGGTCTGCTTAGCCCAACAACAGCAGGTGTGGCCCGCTTAGCCAAACAACAGCCGGTTTGGTCTTCTTAGCCAAACAACAACCGGTTTGGTTTTTCTTAGGCAAACACCAGCCATTTTGGTCTTGCTTAGCCCAACAACCAGTTTGGTCTTGCTTAGCCAAACAACAACCAGTTTTGTCTGCTAAGCCAAACAACAGTCGGTTTGGTCTGCTTAGCCAAACAACAGCCGGTTTGGTCTGCTTAGCCAAACAACAGCCGGTTTGGTCTGCTTAGCCATACAACAGCCGGTTTGGTCTGCTTAGCCAAACAACTGCCGGTTTGGTTTGCTTAGCCAAACAACAGCCGGTTTGGTCCGGTTTGGTCTGCTTAGCTAAACAACAGCTGGTTTGGTCTTCTTAGCCTAACAGCAGCCGGTTTGGTCTGCTTGGCCAAACAACAACCGGTTTGGTCTTGCTTAGGCAAACAACAGCCGTTTTGGTGTTGCTTAGCCCAACATCCAGTTTGGTCTTGCTTAGCCTAACAACAGCCGCTTTGGTCTGCTTAGACAAACAACAGCCGATTTGGTCTGCCAAACAATAGCCGGTTTGGTCTTCTTACCAAAACAACAACCGATTTGGTCTGCTTAGCCAAACAACACCCGATTTGGTCTGCTTAGCCAAACAACTGCCAGTTTGCTTTGCTTAGCCAAACAACTGCCGGTTTGGTGTGCGTAGCCAAACAACTGTCGGTTTGGTCTTGCTTAGCCAAACAACTGCCGGTTTGGTCTGCTTAGCCAAACAACAGCAGGTGCGGTCCGCTTATACAAACAACAACCGGTTTGGTCTGCTTAGCCAAACAACAACCGGTTTGGTCTTGCTTAGGCAAACAACAACCGTTTTGGTCTAGCATAGCCCAACAGCCAGTTTGGTCTTGCTTAGCCAAAGAACAGCCAGTTTTGTCTGCTTAGCCAAACAATAGCCGGTTTGGTCTGCTTAGACAAACAACAGCCGATTTGGTCTGCCAAACAATAGCCGGTTTGGTCTGCTTAGCCAAACAACAGCCCGTTTTGGTCTGCGCTTAGCCAAACAACAGCCGATTTGGTGCTTAGCTAAACAAAAGCCGGTTTGGTTTGCTTAGCCAAACAACAGCCGGTTTGGTGTGCTTAGCCAAACAACTGTCGGTTTGGTCTTGCTTAGCCAATCAACAGCCGGTTTGGTTTGCTTTGCCAAACAACAGCCGGTTTGGTCTGCTTAGCCAAACAACAGCCGGTTTGGTCTGCTTAGTCAAACGACAGCCGATTTGGTCTGCTTAGCTAAACAACAACCGGTTTGGTTTGCTTAGCCAAACAACAGCCGGTTTGGTGTGCTTAGCCAAACAACTGTCGGTTTGGTCTTGCTTATCCAATCAATAGCCGGTTTGGTCTGCTTAGCCAAACAACAGCCAGTTTGGAGTGCATAGCCAAACAACAGCCGGTTTGGTTTGCTTAGCAAAACAACAGCCACTTTGGTCTAATTAGACAAACAACAGCTGCTTTAGTCTGCTTAGCCAAACATCTGCCTGTTTGGTCTCCTTAACCAAACAACAGCCGGTTTGGTCTGCTTAGCCAAACCACAGCCGGATTGGTCTTCTTAGCCAAACAACTTCCGGTTTGGTCTGCATAGCCAAACAACAGCCGGTTTTGTCTGTATAGGCTAACAACTGCCGGTTTGGTCTGCTTAGCCAAACAACAGCCACTTTGGTTTGCTTAGCCAAACAACAGCTGGTTTGGTCTTCTTTGCAAAACAACAGTCGGTTAGGTCTGCTTAGCCAAACAACAGCCGGTTTGGTCTGCTTAGACAAACAACAGCCGCTTTGGTCTGCTTACCCTAACAACAGTCGGTTTGGTTTGCTTAGTGAAACAACAACCGGTTTGGTCTGCTTAGCCAAACAACAGCCAATTTGGTCTACTTAGCCAAACAACAACCAGATTGGTCTCCTTAGCTAAACAACAACCGATTTGGTCTTCCATAGGCAAACAAGAGCCGTTTTGGTCTTGCTAAGCCCAACAGCCAGTTTAGTCTTGCTTAGCCAAACAACAGCCGGTTTTGTTTACTAAGCCAAACAACAGCCGGTTTGGTCTGCTAACCCGAACAACAGCCAATTTGGTCTGCACAAAAACTGCCGGGTTGGTCTGCTTGGCCAAACAACAGCCGATTTGGTTTGCTTAGCCAAACCACTGCCGATTTGGTCTGCTTAGCCAAACAACCGCTGGTTTGGTTTGCTTAGCCAAACAACTCCCGGTTTGGTCTGCTTAGCCAAACAACTGCCGGTTTGGTCTTGCTTAGCCAAACACCAGCCGGTTTTGTCTTCTTAGCCAACCAACAGCTGGTTTCGTCTGCTTAGCTAAACAATAGCCGGTTTGGTATGCTTCACCAAACTACAGCCGGTTGTCTCTGCTTCGCCAAACAACAGCCGGTTTGGTCTGCTTAGCCAAACAACGGCCCGGTTTGGTCTGCTTAAGCAAACAAACAAAACTGCCGGTTTTGGTTTGCTTAGCCAAACAATAGTCGGTTTGGTCTGCTTAGCCAGACAACAGCCGATTTGGTCTGCTTAGCCAAACAACAGCCGGTTTGGTTTTTTGTAAACAAACAACAGCCGGTTTGGTCTGCTTTGCAAAACAACAGCCGGTTTGGTCTGCTTAGCCAAACAACAGCCGGTTTGGTCTGCTTAGCCAAACAATAGCCGATTTGTTCAGCTTAGCCAAACAACAGCTAGTTTGGTGTGCATAGCCAAACAACAGCCGGTTTGGTCTGCTTAGCAAAACAACAGACGGTTTGGTTTGATTTGCCAAACAACAGCTGGTTTGGTCTGCTTAGCCAAACATCTGCCTGTTTGGTCTCCTTAACCAAACAACAGCCTGTTTGGTCTGCTTAGCCAAACCACAGCCAGTTTGGTCTGCTTAGCCAAACTACATCCGGTTTGGTCTGCGTAGCCAAACAAAAGCCGGTTTGGTCAGTTTAGCCTAACAACAGCCGGTTTGGTCTGCTTAGCCAAACAACTGCCACTTTGGTTTGCTTAGCCAAACAACAGCCGGTTTGGTCTGGATAGCCAAACAACAATTGGTTTGGTCTGCTTAGCCAAACATCAGCCGGGTTGGTCTGCTTAGACAAACAATAGCCGCTTTTGTCAGCTTACCCTAACAACAGTTGGTTTGGTTTGCTTAGCGAAACAACAGCCGGTTTGGTCTGCTTAGCCAAACAACAGCCAATTTGGTCTACTTAGCCAAACAACAACCGGATTGGTCTCCTTAGCTAAACAACAACTGATTTGGTCTTCCTTAGGCAAACAAGAGCCATTTTGGTCTTGCTTAGCCCAACAGCCAGTTTACTCTTGCTTAGCCAAACAACAGCCGGTTTTGTTTACTAAGCCAAACAACTGCCGGTTTGGTCAGCTTAGCCAAACAACAGCCAATTTGGTCTGCCAAAAAACTCCCGGTTTTTGGTCTGCTTCGCTAAACAACAGCCGATTTGGTCTGCTTAGCCAAACAACAGCTGGTTTGGTCTGCTTAGCCAAATAACAGCCGGTTTGGTCTGCTTAGCCAAACAAATGCCGGTTTGGTCTCGCTTAGCCAAACAACTACCAATTTGGTCTTTGCATGCCAAACAACTGCCAGTTTGGTCTTGCTTAGCCAAACACCAGCCGGTTTGGTCTTCTTAGCCAACCAACAGCTGGTTTCGTCTGCTTAGTTAAACAACAGCCGGTTTGGTATGCTTAGCCAAACAACAGCCGGTTCTCTCTGCTTTGCCAAACAACAGCCGGTTTGGTCTGCTTTGCCAAACAACAACCGGTTTGGTCTACTTAGCCAAACAACAGCCGGTTTGGTCTGCTTAGCCAAAACACAACCGGTTTGGTCTGCTTAGCCAAAAAAAAGCCAGTTTTTGTCTGCTTAACCAAACAACAGCCGGTAAGGTCTGCATAGCCAAACAAAAGCCGGTTTGCTCTGCTTAGCCAAACAATAGCCGGTTTGGTCTGCTTAGCCAAACAACAGCAGGTTTGGCCCGCTTAGCAAAACAACAGCCGGTTTGTTCTTCTTAGCCAGACAACAACCGGTTTGGTCTTGCTTAGGCAAACACCAGCCATTTTGGTCTTGCTTAGCCCAACAACCAGTTTGGTCTTGCTTAGCCAGACAACAGCCAGCTTTGTCTGCTAAGCCAAACAACAGTCGGTTTGGTCTACTTAGTCAAACAACAGCGGATTTGGTCTGCCAAACAACAGCCGGTTTGGTGTACTTAGCCAAACAACAGCCGGTTTGGTCTGCTTAGCCAAACAACAGCCGGTTTGGTCCTGCTTAGCCAAACAACTACCAGTTGGGTCTTTGCTAGCCAAACAACTGCCGGTTTGGTCTTGTTTAGCCAAACACCAGCGGGTTTGGTCTTCTTAGTCAAACAACCGCCGGTTTCGTCTGCTTAGCTAAACAACAACCGGTTTGGTATGCTTTGCCAAACAACTGCCAGTTTGTTCTGCTTTGCCAAACAACAGCCGATTTGGTCTGCTTAGCCAAACAACATCCGATTTGGTCTGCTTAGCCAAACAACAACCGGTTTGGTTTGCTTAGCCAAACAACAGCCGGTTTGGTGCGCTTAGACAAAAACAACGCCGGTTTGGTCTTGCTACCCAAACAACAACCACTTTGGTCTTGCAAACCAAACAACGGTTTGGTTTGCTTTAGCAAACAACAGCCGGTTTGGTCTGCTTAGCCAAACAAGAGCCGGTTTTGGTCAACAAGCCGGTTTAGCCAAACAACAACCGGTTTGGTCTCCTTAGCTAAACAACAACAGATTTGGTCTTCCATAGGCAAACAAGAGCCGTTTTGGTCTTGCTTAGCCCAACAGCCAGTTTAGTCTAGCTTAGCCAAACAACAGCCGGTTTTGTTTACTAAGCCAAACAACAGCCGGTTTGGTCTGCTAAGCCGAACAACAGCCAATTTGGTCTGCCAAAAAACTGCCGGTTTGGACTGCTTAGCCAAACAACAGCCGATTTGGTTTGCTTAGCCATACAACAGCCGATTTGGTCTGCTTAGCCAAACAACAGCTGGTTTGGTTTGCTTAACCAAACAACAGCCGGTTTGGTCTGCTTAGCCAAACAACAGCCGGTTTGGTCTTGCTTAGCCAAACACCTGCCGGTTTGGTCTTGCTTAGCCAAACACCAGCCGGTTTGGTCTTCTTAGCCAACCAACAGCTGGTTTCGTCTGCTTAGCTAAACAATAGCCGGTTTGGTATGCTTCGCCAAACTACAGCCGGATGTCTCTGCTTCGCCAAACAACAGCCGATTTGGTCTGCTTAGCCAAACAACAGCCGCTTTGGTCTGCTAACCCTAACAATAGTCGGTTTGGTTTGCTTAGCGAAACAACAGCCGGTTTGGTCTGCTTAGCCAAACAACAACCAATTTGGTCTACTTAGCCTAACAACAGCCGGTTTGGTCTGCTTAGCCAAACAACAACCCGGTTTGGTCTTGCTTAGGCAAACAATTTTTGTTTTTTGGTCTTGCTTAGCCAAACAACAGCCGGTTTGGTCTTGCTTACCCAAACAACAGCCACTTTTTGTCTGCTAAGCCAAACAACAGCCGGTTTGGTCTGCTTACACAAAAACAACAACCGATTTGGTCTGCTGCGCCAAACAATAGCGGTTTGGTCTGCTTAGCCAAACAACAGCCGGTTTGGTCTTCTTAGCCAAACAACAGCCGGTTTGGTCTGCTTTAGCCAAACAACAACCCGGTTTGGTTTTGCTTAGGCAAACAACAACAGGCCCGGTTTGGTCTTGCATTGCCAAACAAGTCGGTTTGGTCTTGCTTAGCCAAACAACAGCCAGTTTTTGTCTGCTTAAGCCAAACAACAGCCGGTTTGGTCTGCTTAGCCAAACAGTTTGCCGATTTGGTTTGCCAAACAAACAGCCGGTTTGGTCTGCTTAGCCAAACAACAGCCGATTTGGTCTGCTTAGCCAAACAACAGCCGGTTTGGTCTGCTTAGCCAAACAACAGCCAGTTTGGTCTGCTTAGCCAAACTACATCCGGTTTGGTCTTGCTTAGGCAAACAACAGCCGTTTTGGTCTTGCATAGCCCAACAACCAGTTTGAAACAGCCGCTTTGGTCTGCTTAGACAAACAACAGCCATTTGGTCTGCCAAACAATAGCCGGTTTGGTCTGCGTAGCCAAACAACAGCCGGTTTGGTCAGTTTAGCCTAACAACAGCCGGTTTGGTCTGCTTAGCCAAACAACAGCCACTTTGGTTTGCTTAGCCAAACAACAGCCGGTTTGGTCTGCATTGCCAAACAACAATTGGTTTGGTCTGCTTAGCCAAACATCAGCCGGTTTGGTTTGCTTAGACAAACAACAGCCGCTTTGGTCTGCTTACCCTAACAATAGTCGGTTTGGTTTGCTTAGCGAAACAACAGCCGGTTTGGTCTGCTTAGCCAAACAACAGCCAATTTGGTCTACTTAGCCTAACAACAGCCGGTTTGGTCTGCTTAGCCAAACAACAACCGGTTTGGTCTTGCTTAGGCAAACAACAGCCGTTTTGGTCTTGCTTAGCCCAACAGCCAGTTTGGTCTTGCTTACCCAAACAACAGCCACTTTTGTCTGCTAAGCCAAACAACAGCCGGTTTGGTCTGCTTAGACAAACAACAGCCGATTTGGTCTGCCAAACAATAGCCGGTTTGGTCTGCTTAGCCAAACAACAGCCGGTTTGGTCTTCTTAGCCAAACAACAACCCGGTTTGGTGCCTTTAGCCAAACAACAACCGGTTTGGTTTTGCTTAGGCATACAACAGCCGTTTTGGTCTTGCATAGCCCAATAGCCAGATTGGTCTTGCTTAGCCAAACAACAGCCAGTTTTGTCTGCTAAGCCAAACAACAGCCGGTTTGGTCTGCTTAGCCAAACAACTGATGATTTGGTCTGCCAAACAACAGCCGGTTTGGTCTGCTTAATAAAAAACAACAGCCGATTTGGTCTGCTTAGCCAAACAACAGCTGGTTTGGTCTGCTTTGCCAAACAACAGCCGATTTGGTCTGCTTAGCCAAACAACAACCGGTTTGGTCTTGCTTAGGCAAACAACAGCCGTTTTGGTCTTGCATAGCCCAACAGCCAGTTTGGTCTTGCTTACCCAAACAACAACCACTTTTGTGCGCTAAGCCAAACAACGGCCGCTTTGGTGCTTAGACAAACAACAACCGATTTGGTGCGCCAAACAATAGCCGGTTTGGTCTGCTTAGCCAAACAACAGCCGATTTGGTCTGCTTAGCCAAACAACAGCCGATTTGGTCTGCTTAGCCAAACAACAGCCGATTTGGTTTGCTTAGCCAAACAACAGCCGATTTGGTCAGCTTAGCCAAACAACAGCTGGTTTGGTTTGCTTAACCAAACAACAGCCGGTTTGGTCTGCTTAGCCAAACAACTGCCGGTTTCGTCTTGCTTAGCCAAACACCAGCCGGTTTGGTCTTCTTAGCCAACCAACAGCTGGTTTCGTCTGCTTAGCTAAACAATAGCCGGTTTGGTATGCTTCGCTAAACTACAGCCGGTTGTCTCTGCTTCGCCAAACAACAGCCGGTTTGGTCTGCTTAGCCAAACAACAGCCGGTTTGGTCTGCTTAACCAAACAAGTGCCGGTTTTGTCTGCTTAGCCAAACAATAGCCGGTTTGGTCTGCTTAGCCAGACAACAGCCGATTTAGTCTGCTTGGCCAAACAACAGCCGGTTTGGTTTGCGTAGCCAAACAACAGCCGGTTTGGTCTGCTTTGCAAAACAACAGCCGGTTTGGTCTGCTTAGCCAAACAACAGCCGGTTTGTTCAGCTTAGCCAAACAACAGCTAGTTTGGTGTGCATAGCCAAACGACAGCCGGTTTGGTCTGCTTAGCAAAACAACAGCCGGTTTGGTTTGATTTGCCAAACAACAGCTGGTTTGGTCTGCTTAGCCAAACATCTGCCTGTTTGGTCTCCTTAACCAAACAACAGCCGGTTTGGTCTGCTTAGCCAAACCACAGCCAGTTTGGTCTGCTTAGCCAAACTACATCCGGTTTGGTCTGCGTTGCCAAACAACAGCCGGTTTGGTCAGTTTAGCCTAACAACAGCCGGTTTGGTCTGCTTAGCCAAACAACAGCCACTTTGGTTTGCTTAGCCAAACAACAGCCGGTTTGGTCTGCATAGCCAAACAACAATTGGTTTGGTCTGCTTAGCCAAACATCAGCCGGTTTGGTCTGCTTAGACAAACAACAGCCGCTTTGGTCTGCTTACCCTAACAATAGTCGGTTTGGTTTGCTTAGCGAAACAACAGCCGGTTTGGTCTGCTTAGCCAAACAACAACCAATTTGGTCTACTTAGCCTAACAACAGCCGGTTTGGTCTGCTTAGCCAAACAACAACCGGTTTGGTCTTGCTTAGGCAAACAACAGCCGTTTTGGTCTTGCTTAGCCCAACAGCCAGTTTGGTCTTGCTTACCCAAACAACAGCCACTTTTGTCTGCTAAGCCAAACAACAGCCGGTTTAGTCTGCTTACACAAACAACAGCCGATTTGGTCTGCCAAACAATAGCCGGTTTGGTCTGCTTAGCCAAACAACAGCCGGTTTGGTCTTCTTAGCCAAACAACAGCCGGTTTGGTCTGCTTAGCCAAACAACAACCGGTTTGGTTTTGCTTAGGCATACAACAGCCGTTTTGGTCTTGCATAGCCCAATAGCCAGATTGGTCTTGCTTAGCCAAACAACAGCCAGTTTTGTCTGCTAAGCCAAACAACAGCCGGTTTGGTGCTTTAGCCAAACAACTGCCGATTTGGTGCGCCAAACAACAGCCGGTTTGGTCTGCTTAGCCAAACAACAGCCGATTTGGTCTGCTTAGCCAAACAACAGCTGGTTTGGTCTGCTTTGCCAAACAACAGCCGATTTGGTCTGCTTAGCCAAACAACAACCGGTTTGGTCTTGCTTAGGCAAACAACAGCCGTTTTGGTCTTGCATAGCCAACAGCCGGTTTGGTCTTGCTTACCCAAACAACAACCA
>JAINDJ010000089.1:0-69597 GCA_019845555.1 Aristolochia fimbriata
TTTACAACGACTCTGTTCGTCACTAAAGTGAGTATAACGATGACTGCAATCCCGTCAAGTGTGTTAGCAACGACTCCATTCGTTGCTCAAGAGAGTTAGGGACAAAATGACATTCATCGCTAAAAGTGAGTTAGCGGACGACGCCGTTCGTCGCTAAAGTGAGTTAGCGACTCGGTTCGGTTCGTCGCTAAAGTGTGCAGCAACGAACGGACATTCGTTGCTAAAGTGAGTTAGGAATGAATCCGTTCTATATACGAAAGAGAGTTAGGGACGAAAAAAAAACATTCGTTGCAAAATGTGAGTTAGTGACGACTACATTACTTGCTAAAGTAAGTTTCAACATTCGATGTTAAAGCGAGTTAGCGACAAACTTACGTTCTTCACCAAAATGAGTTAGAGAGGACTGCATTCGTCGCCCAAGTGAGTTAGCATTGATCGGTCGATCTTCTCTAAAGTGAGTTTGCAAAGACTCCATTTGTCACTAGAGAGAGTTAGAGACAAAAGGACATTCATCACTAAAGTGAGTTAGCGACGACTTCGTTCAACGCTAAAGTGAATTTACAACGACTCTGTTCGTCACTAAAGTGAGTATACGATGACTGCAATCCCGTCAAGTGTGTTAGCAACGACTCCATTCGTTGCTCAAGAGAGTTAGGGACAAAATGACATTCATCGCTAAAGTGAGTTAGCGACGACGCCGTTCGTCGCTAAAGTGAGTTAGCGACGACTCGGTTCGTCGCTAAAGTGTGCGAGCAACGAACGGACATTCGTTGCTAAAGTGAGTTAGGAATGAATCCGTTCTATACGAATGAGACTTAGGGACGAAAAAACATTCGTTGCAAATGTTTGTTAGTGACGACTACGTTACTTGCTAAAGAAAGTTTCAACATTCGATGTTAAAGCGAGTTAGTGACAAACTTACGTTCTTCGCCAAAATGAGTTAGTGAGGACTGTGTTCGTCGCCCAAGTGAGTTAGCAATGAACGGTCGATCGTCACTAAAGTGAGTTTGCAAAGACTCCATTCCTCACTAGAGAGAGTTAGAGACAAAAGGACATTCGTCACTAAAGTGAGTTAGCGACGACTCCGTTCAACGCTAAAGTGAGTTTACAACGACTCCGTTCGTCACTAAAGTGAGTATACGATGACTGCAATCCCGTCAAGTGTGTTAGCAACGACTCCATTCGTTGCTAAAGAGAGTTAGGGACAAAATGACATTCATCGCTAAAGTGAGTTAGCGACGACTCCGTTCGTCGTCGCTAAAGTGAGTTAGCAACGACTTCGGTTCGCCGCTAAAGTGTGTCAACAACGAACGGACATTCGTTGCTAAAGTGAGTTAGGAATGAATCCGTTCTATATGACTAAAGAGAGTTAGGGGACGAAAAACATTCGTTGCAAATGTGAGTTAGTGGCGACTACATTACTTGCTAAAGAAAGTTTCAACATTCGATGTTAAAGCGAAGTTAGCGACAAACTTACGTTCTTCACCAAAATGAGTTAGAGAGGACTGCATTTCGTCGCCCAAGTGAGTTAGCATTGATCGGTCGATCTTCTCTAAAGTGAGTTTGCAAAGACTCCATTTGTCACAAGAGAGAGTTAGAGACAAAAGGACATTCATCACTAAAGTGAGTTAGCGGCGACTCCGTTCAACGCTAAAGTGAATTTACAACGACTCTGTTCGTCACTAAAGTGAGTATACGATGACTGCAATCCCGTCAAGTGTGTTAGCAACGACTCCATTCGTTGCTAAAGAGAGTTAGGGACAAAATGACATTCATCGCTAAAAGTGAGTTAGCGACGACGCCGTTCGTCGCTAAAGTGAGTTAGTTTAGCGACGACTTCGGTTCGTCGCTAAAGTGTCAACAACGAACGGACATTCGTTGCTAAAGTGAGTTAGGAATGAATCCGTTCTATACGAAAAGAGAGTTAGGGACGAAAAAAACATTCGTTGCAAATGTGAGTTAGTGACGACTACATTACTTGCTAAAGTAAGTTTCAACATTCGATGTTAAAGCGAGTTAGCGACAAACTTACGTTCTTCACCAAAATGAGTTAGAGAGGACTGCATTCGTCGCCCAAGTGAGTTAGCATTGATCGGTCGATCTTCTCTAAAGTGAGTTTGCAAAGACTCCATTTGTCACTAGAGAGAGTTAGAGACAAAAGGACATTCATCACTAAAGTGAGTTAGCGGCGACTCCGTTCAACGCTAAAGTGAATTTACAACGACTCCGTTCGTCACTAAAGTGAGTATACGATGACTGCAATCCCATCAAGTGTGTTAGCAAGCGACTCCATTCGTTGCTCAAGAGAGTTAGGGACAAAATGACATTCATCGCTAAAGTGAGTGAGTTAGCGGCGACTCCGTTCGTTCGTCGCTAAAGTGAGTTAGCGACGACTTCGGTTCGTCGCTAAAAAGTGTGTCAACAACGAACGGACATTCGTTGCTAAAGTGAGTTAGGAATGAATCCGTTCTATACGAATGAGACTTAGGGGACGAAAAAACATTCGTTGCAAATGTTAGTTAGTGACGACTACGTTACTTGCTAAAGAAAGTTTCAACATTCGATGTTAAAGCGAGTTAGTGACAAACTTACGTTCTTCGCCAAAATGAGTTAGTGAGGACTGCGTTCGTCGCCCAAGTGAGTTAGCAATGAACGGTCGATCGTCACTAAAGTGAGTTTGCAAAGACTCCATTTGTCACTAGAGAGAGTTAGAGACAAAAGGACATTCGTCACTAAAGTGAGTTAGCGGCGACTTCGTTCAACGCGCTAAAGTGAGTTTACAACGACTCCGTTCGTCACTAAAGTGAGTATACGATGACTGCAATCCCGTCAAGTGTGTTAGCAACGACTCCATTAGTTGCTAAAAAGAGTTAGGGACAAAATGACATTCATCGCTAAAGTGAGTTAGCGGCGACTCCGTTCGTCGCTAAAGTGAGTTAGCAACGACTTCGGTTCGTCGCTAAAGTGTGTCAACAACAACGAACGGACATCGTTGCTAAAGTGAGTTAGGAATGAATCCGTTCTATACCGAATGAGAGTTAGGGGACGAAAAAAACATTCGTTGCAAATGTGAGTTAGTGGCGACTACATTACTTGCTAAAGAAAGTTTCAACATTCGATGTTAAAGCGAGTTAGCGACACAATTACGTTCTTCACCAAAATGAGTTAGAGAGGACTGCATTCGTCGCCCAAGTGAGTTAGCATTGATCGGTCGATCTTCTTTAAAGTGAGTTTGCAAAGACTCCATTCCTCACAAGAGAGAGTTAGAGACAAAAGGACATTCGTCACTAAAGTGAGTTAGCGACGACTCCGTTCAACGCTAAAGTGAGTTTACAACGACTCCGTTCGTCACTAAAGTGAGTGTATGATGACTGCAATCCCGTCAAGTGTGTTAGCAACGACTCCATTCGTTGCTAAAGAGAGTTAGGGACAAAATGACATTCATCACTAAAGTGAGTTAGCGACGACTCCGTTCGTCGCTGAAGTGAGTTAGCAGCGACTCGGTTCGTCGCTAAAGTGTGTCAACAACGAACGGACATTCGTTGCTAAAGTGAGTTAGGAATGAATCCGTTCTATACGAAAAGAGAGTTAGGGACGAAAAAAAACATTCGTTGCAAATGTGAGTTAGTGGCGACTACATTACTTGCTAAAATAAGTTTCAACATTCGATGTTAAAGCGAAGTTAGCTACAAACTTACGTTCTTCACCAAAATGAGTTAGAGAGGACTGCATTCGTAAGCCCAAGTGAGTTAGCATTGATCGGTCGATCTTCTCTAAAGTGAGTTTGCAAAGACTCCATTTGTCACTAGAGAGAGTTAGAGACAAAAGGACATTCATCACTAAAGTGAGTTAGCGGCGACTTTGTTCAACGCTAAAGTGAATTTACAACGACTCTGTTCGTCACTAAAGTGAGTATATCGATGACTGCAATCCCGTCAAGTGTGTTAGCAACGACTCCATTCGTTGCTCAAGAGAGTTAGGGACAAAATGACATTCATCGCTAAAGTGAGTTAGCGGCGGCGCCGTCAGTCGCTAAAGTGAGTTAGCGACGACTTCGGTTCGTCGTTAAAAAGTGCGAAAGCAACGAACGGACATTCGTTGCTAAAGTGAGTTAGGAATGAATCCGTTTTTATACGAATGAGACTTAGGGACTAAAAAAAACATTCGTTGCAAATGTTTGTTAGTGACGACTACGTTACTTGCTAAAGAAAGTTTCAACATTCGATGTTAAAGCGAGTTAGCGAGAAACTTACGTTCTTCGCCAAAATTAGTTAGTGAGGACTGTGTTCGTCGCCCAAGTGAGTTAGCAATGAACGGTCGATCGTCACTAAAGTGAGTTTGCAAATACTCCATTCGTCACTAGAGAGAGTTAGAGACAAAAGGTCATTCGTCCCTAAAGTTAGTTAGCGACGACTCCGTTCAACGCTAAAGTGAGTTTACAACGACTCTGTTCGTCACTAAAGTGAGTATACGATGACTGCAATCCCGTCAAGTCAAGTGTGTTAGCAACGACTCCATTTGTTGCTAAAGAGAGTTAGGGACAAAATGACATTCATCGCTAAAGTGAGTGAGTTAGCGGCGACTCAGTTCGTCGCTAAAGTGAGTTAGCAACGACTTCGGTTCGTCGCTAAAGTGTGTCAACAATGAACGGACATTCGTTGCTAAAGTGAGTTAGGAATGAATCCGTTCTATACTGAAAAGAGAGTTAGGGGACGAAAAAACATTCATTGCAAATGTGAGTTAGTGACGACTACATTATTTGCTAAAGAAAGTTTCAACATTCGATGTTAAAGCGAAGTTAGCGACAAACTTACGTTCTTCACCAAAATGAGTTAGAGAGGACTGCATTCGCCGCCCAAGTGAGTTACATTGATCGGTCGATCTTCTCTAAAGTGAGTTTGCAAAGACTCCATTTGTCACTAGAGAGAGTTAGAGACAAAAGGACATTCATCACTAAAGTGAGTTAGCGGCGACTTCGTTCAACGCTAAAGTGAATTTACAACGACTATGTTCGTCACTAAAGTGAGTATAACGATGACTGCAATCCCGTCAAGTGTGTTAGCAACGACTCCATTCGTTGCTCAAGAGAGTTAGGGACAAAATGACATTCATCGCTAAAGTGAGTTAGCGACGCGACTCCGCTCGTCGCGCTCGTCGCTAAAGTGAGTTAGCGACGACTTCGGTTCGTCGCTAAAAGTGTGTCAACAACGAACGGACATTCGTTGCTAAAGTGAGTTAGGAATGAATCCGTTCTATACTGAATGAGACTTAGGGACGAAAAAAAACATTCGTTGCAAATGTTTGTTAGTGACGACTACGTTACTTGCTAAAAGAAAGTTTCAACATTCGATGTTAAAGCGAAGTTAGTGACAAACTTACGTTCTTCGCCAAAATGAGTTAGTGAGGACTGTGTTCGTCGCCCAAGTGAGTTAGCAATGAACGGTCGATCGTCACTAAAGTGAGTTTGCAAAGACTCCATTTGTCACAAGAGAGAGTTAGAGACAAAAGGACATTCGTCACTAAAGTGAGTTAGCGGCGACTCCGTTCAACGCTAAAGTGAGTTTACAACGACTCCGTTCGTCACTAAAGTGAGTATAACGATGACTGCAATCCCGTCAAGTGTGTTAGCAACGACTCCATTCGTTGCTAAAGAGAGTTAGGGACAAAATGACATTCATCGCTAAAGTGAGTTAGCGGACGACTCCGTTCGTCGTCGCTAAAGTGAGTTAGCAACGACTTCGGTTCGTCGCTAAAGTGTGTCAACAACGAACGGACATTCGTTGCTAAAGTGAGTTAGGAATGAATCCGTTCTATACGAAAAGAGAGTTAGGGACGAAAAAACATTCGTTGCAAATGTGAGTTAGTGACGACTACATTACTTGCTAAAGAAAGTTTCAACATTCGATGTTAAAGCGAAGTTAGCGACAAACTTACGTTCTTCACCAAAATGAGTTAGAGGACTGCATTCGTCGCCCAAGTGAGTTAGCAATGAACGGTCGATCTTCTCTAAAGTGAGTTTGCAAAGACTCCATTTGTCACTAGAGAGAGTTAGAGACAAAAGGACATTCATCACTAAAGTGAGTTAGCGGCGACTTCGTTCAACGCTAAAGTGAGTTTACAACGACTCTGTTTCGTCACTAAAGTGAGTATAACGATGACTGCAATCCCGTCAAGTGTGTTAGCAACGACTCCATTCGTTGCTCAAGAGAGTTAGGGACAAAATGACATTCATCGCTAAAGTGAGTTAGTTAGCGACGACGCCGTTCGTCGCTAAAAAGTGAGTTAGCTTAACGACTCGGTTCGGTTCGTCGCTAAAGTGTGTGAGCAACGAACGGACATTCGGTTGCTTTGCTAAAGTGAGTTAGGAATGAATCCGTTTCTATACGAATGAGACTTAGGGGACGAAAAAAAACATTCGTTGCAAATGTTTGTTAGTGACGACTACGTTACTTTTGCTAAAGAAAGTTTCAACATTCGATGTTAAAGCGAAGTTAGTGACAAACTTACGTTCTTCGCCAAAATGAGTTAGTGAGGACTGCGTTCGTCGCCCAAGTGAGTTAGCAATGAACGGTCGATCGTCACTAAAGTGAGTTTGCAAAGACTCCATTCCTCACAAGAGAGAGTTAGAGACAAAAGGACATTCGTCACTAAAGTGAGTTAGCGGCGACTCCGTTCAACGCTAAAGTGAGTTTACAACGACTCGTTCGTCACTAAAGTGAGTATACGATGACTGCAATCCCGTCAAGTGTGTTAGCAACGACTCCATTCATTTGCTAAAGAGAGTTAGGGACAAAATGACATTCATCGCTAAAGTGAGTTAGCGGCGACTCCGTTTCGTCGCTAAAGTGAGTTAGCAACGACTTCGGTTCGTCGCGGTTTAAGCTAAAAAGTGTGTGTCAACAACGAACGGACATTCGTTGCTAAAGTGAGTTAGGAATGAATCCGTTCTATATACGAAAGAGAGTTAGGGGACGAAAAAACATTCGTTGCAAATGTGAGTTAGTGACGACTACATTATTTGCTAAAGAAAGTTTCAACATTCGATGTTAAAGCGAGTTAGCGACAAACTTACGTTCTTCACCAAAATGAGTTAGAGAGGACTGCATTCGTCGCCCAAGTGAGTTAGCAATGAACGGTCGATCTTCACTAAAGTGAGTTTGCAAAGACTCCATTTGTCACTAGAGAGAGTTAGAGACAAAAGGACATTCATCACTAAAGTGAGTTAGCGACGACTCCGTTCAACGCTAAAGTGAGTTTACAACGACTCTGTTCGTCACTAAAGTGAGTATACGATGACTGCAATCCCGTCAAGTGTGTTAGCAACGACTCCATTCTTTTGCTAAAGAGAGTTAGGGACAAAATGACATTCATCGCTAAAGTGAGTTAGCGGCGACTCCGTTCGTCGCTAAAGTGAGTTAGCAACGACTCGGTTCGTCGCTAAAGTGTGTCAACAACGAACGGACATTCGTTGCTAAAGTGAGTTAGGAATGAATCCGTTCTATACTGAAAGAGAGTTAGGGGACGAAAAAACATTCGTTGCAAATGTGAGTTAGTGACGACTACATTACTTGCTAAAGAAAGTTTCAACATTCGATGTTAAAGCGAAGTTAGCGACAAACTTACGTTCTTCACCAAAATGAGTTAGAGAGGACTGCATTCGTCGCCCAAGTGAGTTAGCATTGACGGTCGATCTTCACTAAAGTGAGTTTGCAAAGACTCCATTTGTCACTAGAGAGAGTTAGAGACAAAAGGACATTCATCCTAAAAAGTGAGTTAGCGGCGACTCCGTTCAACGCTAAAGTGAATTTACAACGACTCTGTTCGTCACTAAAGTGAGTATACGATGACTGCAATCCCGTCAAGTGTGTTAGCAACGACTCCATTCGTTGCTCAAGAGAGTTAGGGACAAAATGACATTCATCGCTAAAGTGTGAGAGTTAGCGACGACGCCGTTCGTCGCTAAAGTGAGTTAGCGACGACTTCGGTTCGTCGTCGCTAAAAGTGTGTCAACAACGAACGGACATTCGTTGCTAAAGTGAGTTAGGAATGAATCCGTTCTATACTGAACGAATGAGACTTAGGGACGAAAAAAAACATTCGTTGCAAATGTGAGTTAGTGACGACTACGTTATTTGCTAAAAAAGTTTCAACATTCGATGTTAAAGCGAAGTTAGTGACAAACTTACGTTCTTCACCAAAATGAGTTAGTGAGGACTGCGTTAAATTCGCCCAAGTGAGTTAGCAATGAACGGTCGATCGTCACTAAAGTGAGTTTGCAAAGACTCCATTTGTCACTAGAGAGAGTTAGAGACAAAAGGACATTCGTCACTAAAAGTGAGTTAGCGGCGACTCCGTTCAACGCTAAAGTGAGTTTACAACGACTCCGTTCGTCACTACTAAAGTGAGTATCACGATGACTGCAATCCCGTCAAGTGTGTTAGCAACGACTCCATTCGTTGCTGCTAAAGAGAGTTAGGGACAAAATGACATTCATCGCTAAAGTGAGTTAGCGACGACTCCGTTCGTCGCTAAAGTGAGTTAGCAACGACTTCGGTTCGTCGCTAAAAGTGTGTCAACAACGAACGGACATTCGTTGCTAAAGTGAGTTAGGAATGAATCCGTTCTATACGAAAGAGAGTTAGGGGACGAAAAAACATTCGTTGCAAATGTGAGTTAGTGACGACTACATTACTTTTGCTAAAGTAAGTTTCAACATTCGATGTTAAAAAGCGAGTTAGCGACAAACTTACGTTCTTCACCAAAATGAGTTAGAGAGGACTGCATTCGTCGCCCAAGTGAGTTAGCAATGATCGGTCGATCTTCTCTAAAGTGAGTTTGCAAAGACTCCATTTGTCACAAGAGAGAGTTAGAGACAAAAGGACATTCATCACTAAAGTGAGTTAGTTAGCGACGACTCCGTTCAACGCTAAAGTGAGTTTACAACGACTCCGTTCGTCACTAAAGTGAGTATACGATGACTGCAATCCCGTCAAGTGTGTTAGCAACGACTCCATTTGTTGCTAAAAAGAGAGTTAGGGACAAAATGACATTCATCGCTAAAGTGAGTTAGCGGCGACTCCGCTCGTCGCTAAAGTGAGTTAGCAACGACCGGTTCGTCGCTAAGCTAGTGTGTCAACAACGAACGGACATTCGTTGCTAAAGTGAGTTAGGAATGAATCCGTTCTATACTAAAGAGAGTTAGGGGACGAAAAAACATTCGTTGCAAATGTGAGTTAGTGACGACTACATTACTTGCTAAAGAAAGTTTCAACATTCGATGTTAAAGCGAGTTAGCGACAAACTTACGTTCTTCACCAAAATGAGTTAGAGAGGACTGCATTCGTCGCCCAAGTGAGTTAGCATTGATCGGTCGATCTTCTCTAAAGTGAGTTTGCAAAGACTCCATTTGTCACTAGAGAGAGTTAGAGACAAAAGGACATTCATCACTAAAGTGAGTTAGTGACGACTTCGTTCAACGCTAAAGTGAATTTACAACGACTCTGTTCGTCACTAAAGTGAGTATACGATGACTGCAATCCCGTCAAGTGTGTTAGCAACGACTCCATTCGTTGCTCAAGAGAGTTAGGGACAAAATGACATTCATCGCTAAAGTGAGTTAGTTAGCGACGACGCCGCTCGTCGCTAAAGTAAAGTGAGTTATCGACGACTTCGGTTCGTCGCTAAAAAGTGTCGAAAGCAACGAACGGACATTCGTTGCTAAAGTGAGTTAGGAATGAATCCGTTCTATACGAATGAGACTTAGGGACGAAAAAACATTCGTTGCAAATGTTTGTTAGTGACGACTACGTTATTTGCTAAAGAAAGTTTCAACATTCGATGTTAAAGCGAGTTAGTGACAAACTTACGTTCTTCGCCAAAATGAGTTAGTGAGGACTGCGTTCGTCGCCCAAGTGAGTTAGCAATGAACGGTCGATCGTCACTAAAGTGAGTTTGCAAAGACTCCATTCCTCACAAGAGAGAGTTAGAGACAAAAGGACATTCGTCACTAAAGTGAGTTAGCGACGACTCCGTTCAACGCTAAAGTGAGTTTACAACGACTCCGTTCGTCACTAAAGTGAGTGTACGATGACTGCAATCCCGTCAAGTGTGTTAGCAACGACTCCATTCGTTGCTAAAGAGAGTTAGGGACAAAATGACATTCATCGCTAAAGTGAGTTAGCGACGACTCCGTTCGTCGCTAAAGTGAGTTAGCAACGACTTCGGTTAAATCGCTAAAGTGTGTCAACAACGAACGGACATTTGTTGCTAAAGTGAGTTAGGAATGAATCCGTTCTATACGAAAGAGAGTTAGGGACGAAAAAACATTCGTTGCAAATGTGAGTTAGTGACGACTACATTACTTGCTAAAGTAAGTTTCAACATTCGATGTTAAAGCGAGTTAGCGACAAACTTACGTTCTTCACCAAAATGAGTTAGAGAGGACTGCATTCGTCGCCCAAGTGAGTTAGCAATGAACGGTCGATCTTCTCTAAAGTGAGTTTGCAAAGACTCCATTTGTCACTAGAGAGAGTTAGAGACAAAAGGACATTCATCACTAAAGTGAGTTAGCGACGACTTCGTTCAACGCTAAAGTGAATTTACAACGACTCTGTTCGTCACTAAAGTGAGTATACGATGACTGCAATCCCGTCAAGTGTGTTAGCAACGACTCCATTCGTTGCTCAAGAGAGTTAGGGACAAAATGACATTCATCGCTAAAGTGAGTTAGCGACGACGCCGTTCGTCGCTAAAGTGAGTTAGCGACGACTCGGTTCGTCGCTAAAGTGTGCGAGCAACGAACGGACATTCGTTGCTAAAGTGAGTTAGGAATGAATCCGTTTCTATACGAATGAGACTTAGGGACGAAAAAACATTCGTTGCAAATGTTTGTTAGTGACGACTACGTTACTTGCTAAAGAAAGTTTCAACATTCGATGTTAAAGCGAGTTAGCGAGAAACTTACGTTCTTCGCCAAAATTAGTTAGTGAGGACTGTGTTCGTCGCCCAAGTGAGTTAGCAATGAACGGTCGATCGTCACTAAAGTGAGTTTGCAAATACTCCATTCGTCACTAGAGAGAGTTAGAGACAAAAGGTCATTCGTCCCTAAAGTTAGTTAGCGACGACTCCGTTCAACGCTAAAGTGAGTTTACAACGACTCTGTTCGTCACTAAAGTGAGTATACGATGACTGCAATCCCGTCAAGTGTGTTAGCAACGACTCCATTCGTTGCTCATGAGAGTTAGGGACAAAATGACATTCATCGCTAAAGTGAGTTAGCGACGACTCCGTTCGTCGCTAAAGTGAGTTAGCGACGACTCGGTTCGTCGCTAAAGTGTGTGAGCAACGAACGGACATTCGTTGCTAAAGTGAGTTAGGAATGAATCCGTTCTATACGAATGAGACTTAGGGACGAAAAAACTTTCGTTGCAAATGTGAGTTAGTGACGACTACGTTATTTGCTAAAGAAAGTTTCAACATTCGATGTTAAAGCGAGTTAGGGACAAACTTACGTTCTTCGCCAAAATGAGTTAGTGAGGACTGCGTTCGTCGCCCAAGTGAGTTAGCAATGAACGGTCGATCGTCACTAAAGTGAGTTTGCAAAGACTCCATTCCTCACAAGAGAGAGTTAGAGACAAAAGGACATTCGTCACTAAAGTGAGTTAGCGACGACTCCGTTCAACGCTAAAGTGAGTTTACAACGACTCCGTTCGTCACTAAAGTGATTGTACGATGACTGCAATCCCGTCAAGTGTGTTAGCAATGACTCCATTCGTTGCTAAATAGAGTTAGGGACAAAATGACATTCATCGTAAAAGTGAGTTAGCAACGACTCCGTTCGTCGCTAAAGTGAGTTAGCAACGACTCGGTTCGTCGCTAAAGTGTGTCAACAACGAACGGACATTCATTGCTAAAGTGAGTTAGGAATGAATCCGTTCTATACCTGAAAGAGAGTTAGGGACTAAAAAAACTTTCGTTGCAAATGTGAGTTAGTGACGACTACATTACTTGCTAAAGTAAGTTTCAACATTCGATGTTAAAGCGAAGTTAGCGACAAACTTACGTTCTTCACCAAAATGAGTTAGAGAGGACTGCATTTCGCCCCAAGTGAGTTAGCAATGAACGGTCGATCTTCTCTAAAGTGAGTTTGCAAAGACTCCATTTGTCACTAGAGAGAGTTAGAGACAAAAGGACATTCATCACTAAAGTGAGTTAGCGACGACTCCGTTCAACGCTAAAGTGAATTTACAACGACTCTGTTCGTCACTAAAGTGAGTATACGATGACTGCAATCCCGTCAAGTGTGTTAGCAACGACTCCATTCGTTGCTCAAGAGAGTTAGGGACAAAATGACATTCATCGCTAAAGTGAGTTAGCGACGACCGCCGCTCGTCGCTAAAAAGTGAGTTAGCGACGCGACTTCGGTTCGTCGCTAAAAAGTGTGTCAGCAACGAACGGACATTCGTTGCTAAAGTGAGTTAGGAATGAATCCGTTTTATACGAATGAGACTTAGGGACGAAAAAAAACATTCGTTGCAAATGTTTGTTAGTGACGACTACGTTATTTGCTAAAGAAAGTTTCAACATTCGATGTTAAAGCGAAGTTAGCGAC
The DNA here is from genome assembly GCA_019845555.1 of Aristolochia fimbriata. NCBI lineage: Eukaryota > Viridiplantae > Streptophyta > Magnoliopsida > Piperales > Aristolochiaceae > Aristolochia > Aristolochia fimbriata. The sequence continues at coordinate 12,611 of JAINDJ010000089.1, forward strand.
AAACTTACGTTCTTCGCCAAAATGAGTTAGTGAGGACTGCGTTCGTCGCCCAAGTGAGTTAGCAATGAACGGTCGATCGTCACTAAAGTGAGTTTGCAAAGACTCCATTTGTCACTAGAGAGAGTTAGAGACAAAAGGTCATTCGTCCCTAAAGTTAGTTAGCGACGACTCCGTTCAACGCTAAAGTGAGTTTACAACGACTCTGTTCGTCACTAAAGTGAGTATACGATGACTGCAATCCCGTCAAGTGTGTTAGCAACGACTCCATTCGTTGCTCATGAGAGTTAGGGACAAAATGACATTCATCGCTAAAGTGAGTTAGCGACGACGCCGTTCGTCGCTCAAGTGAGTTAGCGACGACTCGGTTCGTCGCTAAAGTGTGTGAGCAACGAACGGACATTCGTTGCTAAAGTGAGTTAGGAATGAATCCGTTCTATACGAAAATGAGACTTAGGGACTAAAAAAAACATTCGTTGCAAAAATGTGAGTTAGTGACGACTACGTTATTTGCTAAAGAAAGTTTCAACATTCGATGTTAAAGCGAGTTAGTGACAAACTTACGTTCTTCGCCAAAATGAGTTAGTGAGGACTGCGTTCGTCGCCCAAGTGAGTTAGCAATGAACGGTCGATCGTCACTAAAGTGAGTTTGCAAAGACTCCATTCCTCACAAGAGAGAGTTAGAGACAAAAGGACATTCGTCACTAAAGTGAGTTAGCGACGACTCCGTTCAACGCTAAAGTGAGTTTACAACGACTCCGTTCGTCACTAAAGTGAGTGTACGATGACTGCAATCCCGTCAAGTGTGTTAGCAACGACTCCATTCGTTGCTAAAGAGAGTTAGGGACAAAATGACATTCATCGCTAAAGTGAGTTAGCGACGACTCCGTTCGTCGCTAAAGTGAGTTAGCAACGACTCGGTTCGTCGCTAAAGTGTGTCAACAACGAACGGACATTCGTTGCTAAAGTGAGTTAGGAATGAATCCGTTCTATACGAAAGAGAGTTAGGGACGAAAAAACATTCGTTGCAAATGTGAGTTAGTGACGACTACATTACTTGCTAAAGTAAGTTTCAACATTCGATGTTAAAGCGAGTTAGCGACAAACTTACGTTCTTCACCAAAATGAGTTAGAGAGGACTGCATTCGTCGCCCAAGTGAGTTAGCATTGATCGGTCGATCTTCTCTAAAGTGAGTTTGCAAAGACTCCATTTGTCACTAGAGAGAGTTAGAGACAAAAGGACATTCATCACTAAAGTGAGTTAGCGACGACTTCGCGTTCAACGCTAAAGTGAATTTACAACGACTCTGTTCGTCACTAAAGTGAGTATACGATGACTGCAATCCCGTCAAGTGTGTTAGCAACGACTCCATTCGTTGCTCAAGAGAGTTAGGGACAAAATGACATTCATCGCTAAAGTGAGTTAGCGACGACGCCGTTCGTCGCTAAAGTGAGTTAGCGACGACTCGGTTCGTCGCTAAAGTGTGTGAGCAACGAACGGACATTCGTTGCTAAAGTGAGTTAGGAATGAATCCGTTCTATACGAATGAGACTTAGGGACGAAAAAACATTCGTTGCAAATGTTTGTTAGTGACGACTACGTTACTTGCTAAAAGAAAGTTTCAACATTCGATGTTAAAGCGAGTTAGTGACAAACTTACGTTCTTCGCCAAAATGAGTTAGTGAGGACTGCGTTCGTCGCCCAAGTGAGTTAGCAATGAACGGTCGATCGTCACTAAAGTGAGTTTGCAAAAGACTCCATTCGTCACTAGAGAGAGTTAGAGACAAAAGGTCATTTGTCCCTAAAGTGAGTTAGCGGCGACTCCGCTCAACGCTAAAGTGAGTTTACAACGACTCCGTTCGTCACTAAAGTGAGTATAACGATGACTGCAATCCCGTCAAGTGTGTTAGCAACGACTCCATTGTTGCTAAAGAGAGTTAGGGACAAAATGACATTCATCGCTAAAAAGTGAGTTAGCGACGACGACCGTTCGTCGCTAAAGTGAGTTAGCAACGACTTCGGTTCGTCGCTAAAAAGTGTGTCAACAACGAACGGACATTCGTTGCTAAAGTGAGTTAGGAATGAATCCGTTCTATACGAAAGAGAGTTAGGGACTAAAAAACATTCGTTGCAAATGTGAGTTAGTGACGACTACATTACTTGCTAAAGTAAGTTTCAACATTCGATGTTAAAGCGAAGTTAGCGACAAACTTACGTTCTTCACCAAAATGAGTTAGAGAGGACTGCATTTGTCGCCCAAGTGAGTTAGCATTGAACGGTCGATCTTCTCTAAAGTGAGTTTGCAAAGACTCCATTTGTCACTAGAGAGAGTTAGAGACAAAAGGACATTCATCACTAAAGTGAGTTAGCGGCGACTTCGTTCAACGCTAAAGTGAATTTACAACGACTCTGTTCGTCACTAAAGTGAGTATAACGATGACTGCAATCCCGTCAAGTGTGTTAGCAACGACTCCATTCGTTGCTCAAGAGAGTTAGGGACAAAATGACATTCATCGCTAAAGTGAGTTAGCGACGACGCCGTTCGTCGCTAAAGTGAGTTAGCGACGACTCGGTTCGTCGCTAAAGTGTGTGAGCAACGAACGGACATTCGTTGCTAAAGTGAGTTAGGAATGAATCCGTTCTATACAAATGAGACTTAGGGACGAAAAAACATTCGTTGCAAATGTTTGTTAGTGACGACTACGTTACTTGCTAAAGAAAGTTTCAACATTCGATGTTAAAGCGAGTTAGCGACAAACTTACGTTCTTCGCCAAAATTAGTTAGTGAGGACTGCGTTCGTCGCCCAAGTGAGTTAGCAATGAACGGTCGATCGTCACTAAAGTGAGTTTGCAAATACTCCATTCGTCACTAGAGAGAGTTAGAGACAAAAGGTCATTCGTCCCTAAAGTGAGTTAGCGACGACTCCGTTCAACGCTAAAGTGAGTTTACAACGACTCTGTTCGTCACTAAAGTGAGTATACGATGACTGCAATCCCGTCAAGTGTGTTAGCAACGACTCCATTCTTTGCTCATGAGAGTTAGGGACAAAATGACATTCATCGCTAAAGTGAGTTAGCGACGACGCCGTTCGTCGCTCAAGTGAGTTAGCGACGACTCGGTTCGTCGCTAAAGTGTGTGAGCAACGAACGGACATTCGTTGCTAAAGTGAGTTAGGAATGAATCCGTTCTATACGAATGAGACTTAGGGACGAAAAAACTTTCGTTGCAAATGTGAGTTAGTGACGACTACGTTATTTGCTAAAGAAAGTTTCAACATTCGATGTTAAAGCGAGTTAGTGACAAACTTACATTCTTCCCCAAAATGAGTTAGTGAGGACTGCATTCGTAAGCCCAAGTGAGTTAGCAATGAACGGTCGATCGTCACTAAAGTGAGTTTGCAAAGACTCCATTTGTCACAAGAGAGAGTTAGAGACAAAAGGACATTCGTCACTAAAGTGAGTTAGCGGCGACTCCGTTCAACGCTAAAGTGAGTTTACAACGACTCCGTTCGTCACTAAAGTGAGTATAACGATGACTGCAATCCCGTCAAGTGTGTTAGCAACGACTCCATTTGTTGCTAAAGAGAGTTAGGGACAAAATGACATTCATCGCTAAAGTGAGTTAGCGGCGACGACCGCTCGTCGCTAAAGTGAGTTAGCAACGACTTCGGTTCGTCGGAAAGCTAAAAAGTCAGCAACGAACGGACATTCGTTGCTAAAGTGAGTTAGGAATGAATCCGTTCTATAATGAAAAGAGAGTTTGGGACGAAAAAACATTCGTTGCAAATGTGAGTTAGTGACGACTACATTACTTGCTAAAGTAAGTTTCAACATTCGATGTTAAAGCGAGTTAGCGACAAACTTACGTTCTTCACCAAAATGAGTTAGAGAGGACTGCATTCGTCGCCCAAGTGAGTTAGCAATGAACGGTCGATCTTCTCTAAAGTGAGTTTGCAAAGACTCCATTTGTCACTAGAGAGAGTTAGAGACAAAAGGACATTCATCACTAAAGTGAGTTAGCGGCGACTCCGCTCAACGCTAAAGTGAATTTACAACGACTCTGTTCGTCACTAAAGTGAGTATATCACGATGACTGCAATCCCGTCAAGTGTGTTAGCAACGACTCCATTTGTTGCTAAAGAGAGTTAGGGACAAAATGACATTCATCGCTAAAGTGAGTTAGCGACGACGCCGCTCGTCGCTAAAAAAGTGAGTTAGCGACGATTTCGGTTCGCCGCTAAAGTGTGTGTCAGCAACGAACGGACATTTGTTGCTAAAGTGAGTTAGGAATGAATCCGTTCTATACGAATGAGACTTAGGGACGAAAAAACTTTCGTTGCAAATGTGAGTTAGTGACGACTACGTTACTTGCTAAAGAAAGTTTCAACATTCGATGTTAAAGCGAGTTAGCGACAAACTTACGTTCTTCGCCAAAATGAGTTAGTGAGGACTGCCTTCGTCGCCCAAGTGAGTTAGCAATGAACGGTCGATCGTCACTAAAGTGAGTTTGCAAAGACTCCATTTGTCACTAGAGAGAGTTAGAGACAAAAGGTCATTCGTCACTAAAGTTAGTTAGCGGCGACTCCGTTCAACGCTAAAGTGAGTTTACAACGACTCGTTCGTCACTAAAGTGAGTATAACGATGACTGCAATCCCGTCAAGTGTGTTAGCAACGACTCCATTTGTTGCTCAAGAGAGTTAGGGACAAAATGACATTCATCGCTAAAGTGAGTTAGCGACGACGACGCCGCTCGTCGCTAAAGTGAGTTAGCGACTTCGGTTCGTCGCTAAAGTGTGTCAGCAACGAACGGACATTCGTTGCTAAAGTGAGTTAGGAATGAATCCGTTCTATACGAATGAGACTTAGGGACGAAAAAACTTTCGTTGCAAATGTGAGTTAGTGACGACTACGTTATTTGCTAAAGAAAGTTTCAACATTCGATGTTAAAGCGAGTTAGTGACAAACTTACATTCTTCCCCAAAATGAGTTAGTGAGGACTGCATTCGTCTCCCAAGTGAGTTAGCAATCAACGGTCGATCGTCACTAAAGTGAGTTTGCAAAGACTCCATTCGTCACAAGAGAGAGTTAGAGACAAAAGGACATTCGTCACTAAAGTGAGTTAGCGACGACTCCGTTAAACGCTAAAGTGAGTTTACAACGACTCCGTTCGTCACTAAAGTGAGTATACGATGACTGCAATCCCGTCAAGTGTGTTAGCAACGACTCCATTTGTTGCTAAAGAGAGTTTGGGACAAAATGACATTCATCGCTAAAGTGAGTTAGCGACGACTCCGTTCGTCGCTAAAGTGTGTCAGCAACGAACGGACATTCGTTGCTAAAGTGAGTTAGGAATGAATCCGTTCTTTAGGAAAGAGAGTTTGGGACAAAAAACATTCGTTGCAAATGTGAGTTAGTGACGACTACGTTACTTGCTAAAGTAAGTTTCAACATTCGATGTTAAAGCGAGTTAGTGACAAACTTACATTCTTCCCCAAAATGAGTTAGTGAGGACTGCATTCGTCTCCCAAGTGAGTTAGCAATGAACGGTCGATCGTCACTAAAGTGAGTTTGCAAAGACTCCATTCGTCACTAGAGAGAGTTAGAGACAAAAGGACATTCGTCACTAAAGTGAGTTAGCGACGACTCCGTTAAACGCTAAAGTGAGTTTACAACGACTCCGTTCGTCACTAAAGTGAGTATACGATGACTGCAATCCCGTCAAGCGTGTTAGCAATGACTCCATTCGTTGCTAAAGAGAGTTAGGGACAAAATGACATTCATCGCTAAAGTGAGTTAGAGACGACTCCGTTCGTCGCTAAAGTGAGTTAGCGACGACTTCGGGTTCGTCGCTAAAAGTGTGTCAGCAACGAACGGACATTCGTTGCTAAAGTGAGTTAGGAATGAATCCGTTCTATAGAAAAGAGAGTTAGGGATGAAAAAACATTCGTTGCAAATGTGAGTTAGTGTGACGACTACGTTGTTTTGCTAAAGTAAGTTTCAACATTCGATGTTAAAGCGAGTTAGCGACAAACTTACGTTCTTCGCCAAAATGAGTTAGTGAGGACTGCATTCGTCGCCCAAGTGAGTTAGCAATGAACGGTCGATCGTCACTAAAGTGAGTTTGCAAAGACTCCATTTGTCACTAGAGAGAGTTAGAGACAAAAGGACATTCGTCACTAAAGTGAGTTAGCGACGACTCCGTTCAACGCTAAAGTGAGTTTACAACGACTCCGTTCGTCACTAAAGTGAGTATACGATGACTGCAATCCCGTCAAGTGTGTTAGCAACGACTCCATTCGTTGCTAAAGAGAGTTAGGGACAAAATGACATTCATCGCTAAAGTGAGTTAGCGACGACTCCGTTCGTCGCTAAAGTGAGTTAGCGACCGACTCGGTTCGTCGCTAAAGTGTGTCAGCAACGAACGGACATTCGTTGCTAAAGTGAGTTAGGAATGAATCCGTTCTTTAGGAAAGAGAGTTAGGGATGAAAAAACATTCGTTGCAAATGTGAGTTAGTGACGACTACGTTATTTGCTAAAGTAAGTTTCAACATTCGATGTTAAAGCGAGTTAGCGACAAACTTACGTTCTTCGCCAAAATGAGTTAGTGAGGACTGCGTTCGTCGCCCAAGTGAGTTAGCAATGAACGGTCGATCGTCACTAAAGTGAGTTTGCAAAGACTCCATTCGTCACTAGAGAGAGAGTTAGAGACAAAAGGTCATTCGTCACTAAAGTGAGTTAGCGGCGACTCCGTTCAACGCTAAAGTGAGTTTACAACGACTCCGTTCGTCACTAAAGTGAGTATACGATGACTGCAATCCCGTCAAGTGTGTTAGCAACGACTCCATTTGTTGCTAAAGAGAGTTAGGGACAAAATGACATTCATCGCTAAAGTGAGTTAGAGACGACTCCGTTCGTCGCTAAAGTGAGTTAGCAACGAACGGACATTCGTTGCTAAAGTGAGTTAGGAATGAATCCGTTCTTTAGGAAAGAGAGTTAGGGACGAAAAAAACATTCGTTGCAAATGTGAGTTAGTGACGACTACGTTACTTGCTAAAGTAAGTTTCAACATTCGATGTTAAAGCGAGTTAGCGACAAACTTACGTTCTTCGCCAAAATGAGTTAGTGAGGACTGCATTCGTCGCCCAAGTGAGTTAGCAATGAACGGTCGATCGTCACTAAAGTGAGTTTGCAAAGACTCCATTCGTCACTAGAGAGAGTTAGAGACAAAAGGACATTCGTCACTAAAGTGAGTTAGCAACGACTCCGTTAAACGCTAAAGTGAGTTTACAACGACTCCGTTCGTCACTAAAGTGAGTATACGATGACTGCAATCCCGTCAAGTGTGTTAGCAACGACTCCATTCGTTGCTAAAGAGAGTTAGGGACAAAATGACATTCATCGCTAAAGTGAGTTAGAGACGACTCCGTTCGTCGCTAAAGTGAGTTAGCAACGACTCGGTTCGTCGCTAAAGTGTGACAGCAACGAACGGACATTCGTTGCTAAAGTGAGTTAGGAATGAATGCGTTCTTTAGGAAAGAGAGTTAGGGACGAAAAAACATTCATTGCAAATGTGAGTTAGTGACGACTACGTTGCTTGCTAAAGTAAGTTTCAACATTCGATGTTAAAGCGAGTTAGCGAGAAACTTACGTTCTTCGCCAAAATTAGTTAGTGAGGACTGCGTTCGTCGCCCAAGTGAGTTAGCAATGAACGGTCGATCGTCACTAAAGTGAGTTTGCAAATACTCCATTCGTCACTAGAGAGAGTTAGAGACAAAAGGTCATTCATCCCTAAAGTGAGTTAGCGGCGACTCCGCTCAACGCTAAAGTGAGTTTTTACAACGACTCTGTTCATCACTAAAGTGAGTATAACGATGACTGCAATCCCGTCAAGTGTGTTAGCAACGACTCCATTTGTTGCTAAAGAGAGTTAGGGACAAAATGACATTCATCGCTAAAAAGTGAGTTAGCGACGACTCCGTTCGTCGCTAAGTGAGTGAGTTAAGTTATTCGACTTCGGTTCGTCGCTAAAAAGTGTGTCAGCAACGAACGGACATTCGTTGCTAAAGTGAGTTAGGAATGAATCCGTTCTATAGGAAAGAGACTTAGGGGATGAAAAAACATTTCGTTGCAAATGTGAGTTAGTGACGACTACACGTTATTTGCTAAAGAAAGTTTCAACATTCGATGTTAAAGCGAAGTTAGCGACAAACTTACGTTCTTCGCCAAAATGAGTTAGTGAGGACTGCATTCGTCGCCCAAGTGAGTTAGCAATGAACGGTCGATCGTCACTAAAGTGAGTTTGCAAAGACTCCATTCGTCACTAGAGAGAGTTAGAGACAAAACACACTAAAGTGAGTTCGATCCGTTCAACGCTAAAGTGAGTTTACAACGACTCCGTTCGTCACTAAAAGTGAGTATAACGATGACTGCAATCCCGTCAAGTGTGTTAGCAACGACTCCATTTGTTGCTAAAGAGAGTTAGGGACAAAATGACATTCATCGCTAAAGTGAGTTAGCGACGACTCGCTCGTCGCTAAAGTGAGTTAGCGACGACTTCGGTTCGTCGCTAAAGTGTGTCAGCAACGAACGGACATTAGTTGCTAAAGTGAGTTAGGAATGAACCGTTCTATAGGAGAGAGTTAGGGATGAAAAAACATTCGTTGCAAATGTGAGTTAGTGACGACTACATTACTTGCTAAAGTAAGTTTCAACATTCGATGTTAAAGCGAGTTAGCGACAAACTTACGTTCTTCACCAAAATGAGTTAGAGAGGACTGCATTCGTCGCCCAAGTGAGTTAGCAATGAACGGTCGATCGTCACTAAAGTGAGTTTGCAAAGACTCCATTTGTCACTAGAGAGAGTTAGAGACAAAAGGACATTCATCACTAAAGTGAGTTAGCGACGACTCCGTTCAACGCTAAAGTGAGTTTACAACGACTCTGTTCGTCACTAAAGTGAGTATACGATGACTGCAATCCCGTCAAGTGTGTTAGCAACGACTCTCCATTGTTGCTAAAGAGAGTTAGGGACAAAATGACATTCATCGCTAAAGTGAGTTAGAGCGACTCCGTTCGCTCGTCGCTAAAGTGAGTTAGCGACGACTCGGTTCGTCGCTAAAGTGTGTCAGCAACGAAACGGACATTCGTTGCTAAAAGTGAGTTAGGAATGAATCCGTTCTATAGGAAAGAGACTTAGGGATGAAAAAACATTCGTTGCAAATGTGAGTTAGTGGCGACTCACGTATTTTGCTAAAAAGTTTCAACATTCGATGTTAAAGCGAAGTTAGCGACAAACTTACGTTCTTCGCCAAAATGAGTTAGTGAGGACTGCATTCGTCGCCCAAGTGAGTTAGCAATGAACGGTCGATCGTCACTAAAGTGAGTTTGCAAAGACTCCATTCGTCACTAGAGAGAGTTAGAGACAAAAGGTCATTCGTCCCTAAAGTGAGTTAGCGACGACTCCGTTCAACGCTAAAGTGAGTTTACAACGACTCCGTTCGTCACTAAAAGTGAGTATAACGATGACTGCAATCCCGTCAAGTGTGTTAGCAACGACTCCATTTGTTGCTAAAGAGAGTTAGGGACAAAATGACATTCATCGCTAAAGTGAGTGAGCGACGACTCCGTTCGTCGCTAAAGTGAGTTAGCGACGACTCGGTTCGTCGCTAAAGTGTGTCAGCAATGAACGGACATTCGTTGCTAAAGTGAGTTAGGAATGAATCCGTTCTATACGAAAGAGACTTAGGGACGAAAAAACATTCGTTGCAAATGTGAGTTAGTGACGACTACGTTACTTGCTAAAGTAAGTTTCAACATTCGATGTTAAAGCGAGTTAGCGACAAACTTACGTTCTTCGCCAAAATGAGTTAGTGAGGACTGCATTCGTCGCCCAAGTGAGTTAGCAATGAACGGTCGATCGTCACTAAAGTGAGTTTGCAAAGACTCCATTCGTCACTAGAGAGAGTTAGAGACAAAAGGTCATTCGTCACTAAAGTGAGTTAGCGACGACTCCGTTCAACGCTAAAGTGAGTTTACAACGACTCCGTTCGTCACTAAAGTGAGTATACGATGACTGCAATCCCGTCAAGTGTGTTAGCAACGACTCCATTTGTTGCTAAAGAGAGTTAGGGACAAAATGACATTCATCGCTAAAGTGAGTTAGCGACGACTCGGTTCGTCGCTAAAAGTGTGTCAGCAACGAACGGACATTCGTTGCTAAAGTGAGTTAGGAATGAATCCGTTCTATACGAAAGAGACTTTGGGACGAAAAAACATTCGTTGCAAATGTGAGTTAGTGACGACTACATTACTTGCTAAAGTAAGTTTCAACATTCGATGTTAAAGCGAGTTAGCGACAAACTTACGTTCTTCACCAAAATGAGTTAGTGAGGACTGCATTCATCGCCCAAGTGAGTTAGCAATGAACGGTCGATCGTCACTAAAGTGAGTTTGCAAAGACTCCATTTGTCACTAGAGAGAGTTAGAGACAAAAGGACATTCATCACTAAAGTGAGTTAGCGACGACTCCGTTCAACGCTAAAGTGAGTTTACAACGACTCCGTTCGTCACTAAAGTGAGTATAACGATGACTGCAATCCCCGTCAAGTGTGTTAGCAACGACTCCATTTGTTGCTAAAGAGAGTTAGGGACAAAATGACATTCATCGCTAAAGTGAGTTAGCGACGACTCCGCCGCTCGTCGCTAAAGTGAGTTAGCGACGACTCGGTTCGTCGCTAAAAGTGTGTGTCAGCAACGAACGGACATTCGTTGCTAAAGTGAGTTAGGAATGAATCCGTTCTATAGGAAAGAGACTTAGGGATGAAAAAAATTCGTTGCAAATGTGAGTTAGTGACGACCACGCTTACTTGCTAAAGTAAAGTTTCAACATTCGATGTTAAAGCGAGTTAGCGACAAACTTACGTTCTTCGCCAAAATGAGTTAGTGAGGACTGCATTCGTCGCCCAAGTGAGTTAGCAATGAACGGTCGATCGTCACTAAAGTGAGTTTGCAAAGACTCCATTCGTCACTAGAGAGAGTTAGAGACAAAAGGACATTCGTCACTAAAGTGAGTTAGCGACGACTCCGTTCAACGCTAAAGTGAGTTTACAACGACTCCGTTCGTCACTAAAGTGAGTATACGATGACTGCAATCCCGTCAAGTGTGTTAGCAACGACTCCATTCGTTGCTAAAGAGAGTTAGGGACAAAATGACATTCATCGCTAAAGTGAGTTAGCGACGACTCCGTTCGTCGCTAAAGTGAGTTAGCGACGACTCGGTTCGTCGCTAAAGTGTGTCAGCAACGAACGGACATTCGTTGCTAAAGTGAGTTAGGAATGAATCCGTTCTATAGGAAAGAGAGTTAGGGATGAAAAAACATTCGTTGCAAATGTGAGTTAGTGACGACTACGTTGCTTGCTAAAGTAAGTTTCAACATTCGATGTTAAAGCGAGTTAGCGACAAACTTACGTTCTTCGCCAAAATGAGTTAGTGAGGACTGCATTCGTCGCCCAAGTGAGTTAGCAATGAACGGTCGATCGTCACTAAAGTGAGTTTGCAAAGACTCCATTCGTCACTAGAGAGAGTTAGAGACAAAAGGACATTCGTCACTAAAGTGAGTTAGCGACGACTCCGTTCAACGCTAAAGTGAGTTTACAACGACTCCGTTCGTCACTAAAGTGAGTATACGATGACTGCAATCCCGTCAAGTGTGTTAGCAACGACTCCATTCGTTGCTAAAGAGAGTTAGGGACAAAATGACATTCATCGCTAAAGTGAGTTAGCGACGACTCCGTTCGTCGCTAAAGTGAGTTAGCGACGACTCGGTTCGTCGCTAAAGTGTGTCAGCAACGAACGGACATTCGTTGCTAAAGTGAGTTAGGAATGAATCCGTTCTATAGGAAAGAGAGTTAGGGATGAAAAAACATTCGTTGCAAATGTGAGTTAGTGACGACTACGTTACTTGCTAAAGTAAGTTTCAACATTCGATGTTAAAGCGAGTTAGCGACAAACTTACGTTCTTCGCCAAAATGAGTTAGTGAGGACTGCGTTCGTCGCCCAAGTGAGTTAATGAACGGTCGATCGTCACTAAAGTGAGTTTGCAAAGACTCCATTCGTCACTAGAGAGAGTTAGAGACAAAAGGACATTCGTCACTAAAGTGAGTTAGCGGCGACTCACCCGCTCAACGCTAAAGTGAGTTTACAACGACTCCGTTCGTCACTAAAGTGAGTATAACGATGACTGCAATCCCGTCAAGTGTGTTAGCAACGACTCCATTCGTTGCTAAAGTGAGTTAGGGAGAAAATGACATTCATCGCTAAAGTGAGTTAGCGACGACTCCGTTCGTCGCTAAAGTGAGTTAGCGACGACTCGGTTCGTCGCTAAAGTGTGTCAGCAACGAACGGACATTCGTTGCTAAAGTGAGTTAGGAATGAATCCGTTCTTTAGGAAAGAGAGTTAGGGATGAAAAAACATTCGTTGCAAATGTGAGTTAGTGACGACTACATTACTTGCTAAAGTAAGTTTCAACATTCGATGTTAAAGCGAGTTAGCGACAAACTTACGTTCTTCGCCAAAATGAGTTAGTGAGGACTGCATTCGTCGCCCAAGTGAGTTAGCAATGAACGGTCGATCGTCACTAAAGTGAGTTTGCAAAGACTCCATTCGTCACTAGAGAGAGTTAGAGACAAAAGGACATTCGTCACTAAAGTGAGTTAGCGACGACTCCGTTCAACGCTAAAGTGAGTTTACAACGACTCCGTTCGTCACTAAAGAGAGTAACGATGACTGCAATCCCGTCAAGTGTGTTAGCAACGACTCCATTCGTTGCTAAAGAGAGTTAGGGACAAAATGACATTCATCGCTAAAGTGAGTTAGCGACGACACCGTTCGTCGCTAAAGTGAGTTAGCGACGACTCGGTTCGTCGCTAAAAGTGTGTCAGCAACGAACGGACATTCGTTGCTAAAGTGAGTTAGGAATGAATCCGTTCTATAGGAAAGAGAGTTAGGGATGAAAAAACATTCGTTGCAAATGTGAGTTAGTGACGACTACGTTACTTGCTAAAGTAAGTTTCAACATTCGATGTTAAAGCGAGTTAGCGACAAACTTACGTTCTTCGCCAAAATGAGTTAGTGAGGACTGCATTCGTCGCCCAAGTGAGTTAGCAATGAACGGTCGATCGTCACTAAAGTGAGTTTGCAAAGACTCCATTCGTCACTAGAGAGAGTTAGAGACAAAAGGTCATTCGTCCCTAAAGTGAGTTAGCGACGACTCCGTTCAACGCTAAAGTGAGTTTACAACGACTCCGTTCGTCACTAAAGTGAGTATACGATGACTGCAATCCCGTCAAGTGTGTTAGCAACGACTCCATTTGTTGCTAAAGAGAGTTAGGGACAAAATGACATTCATCGCTAAAGTGAAAAGTGAGTTAGAGCGACGACCGCTCGTCGCTAAAGTGAGTTAGCGACGACTCGGTTCGTCGCTAAAGTGTGTCAGCAACGAACGGACATTCGTTGCTAAAGTGAGTTAGGAATGAATCCGTTCTATAGGAAAAGAGTTAGGGATGAAAAAACATTCGTTGCAAATGTGAGTTAGTGACGACTACATTACTTGCTAAAGTAAGTTTCAACATTCGATGTTAAAGCGAGTTAGCGACAAACTTACGTTCTTCGCCAAAATGAGTTAGTGAGGACTGCATTCGTCGCCCAAGTGAGTTAGCAATGAACGGTCGATCGTCACTAAAGTGAGTTTGCAAAGACTCCATTCGTCACTAGAGAGAGTTAGAGACAAAAGGACATTCGTCACTAAAGTGAGTTAGCGACGACTCCGTTCAACGCTAAAGTGAGTTTACAACGACTCCGTTCGTCACTAAAGTGAGTATACGATGACTGCAATCCCGTCAAGTGTGTTAGCAACGACTCCATTCGTTGCTAAAGAGAGTTAGGGACAAAATGACATTCATCGCTAAAGTGAGTTAGCGACGACTCCGTTCGTCGCTAAAGTGAGTTAGCGACGACTCGGTTCGTCGCTAAAGTGTGTCAGCAATGAACGGACATTCGTTGCTAAAGTGAGTTAGGAATGAATCCGTTCTATAGGAAAAGAGAGTTAGGGATGAAAAAACATTCGTTTGCAAATGTGAGTTAGTGACGACTACATTACTTGCTAAAGTAAGTTTCAACATTCGATGTTAAAGCGAGTTAGCGACGAAACTTACGTTCTTCGCCAAAATGAGTTAGTGAGGACTGCATTCGTCGCCCAAGTGAGTTAGCAATGAACGGTCGATCGTCACTAAAGTGAGTTTGCAAAGACTCCATTCGTCACTAGAGAGAGTTAGAGACAAAAGGTCATTCGTCCCTAAAGTGAGTTAGCGACGACTCCGTTCAACGCTAAAGTGAGTTTACAACGACTCCGTTCGTCACTAAAGTGAGTATACGATGACTGCAATCCCGTCAAGTGTGTTAGCAACGACTCCATTTGTTGCTAAAGAGAGTTAGGGACAAAATGACATTCATCGCTAAAGTGAGTTAGCGACGACTCGGTTCGTCGCTAAAGTGTGTCAGCAACGAACGGACATTCGTTGCTAAAGTGAGTTAGGAATGAATCCGTTCTATAGGAAAGAGAGTTAGGGACGAAAAAACATTCGTTGCAAATGTGAGTTAGTGACGACTACGTTACTTGCTAAAGTAAGTTTCAACATTCGATGTTGTTAAAGCGAGTTAGCGACAAACTTACGTTCTTCGCCAAAATGAGTTAGTGAGGACTGCATTCGTCGCCCAAGTGAGTTAGCAATGAACGGTCGATCGTCACTAAAGTGAGTTTGCAAAGACTCCATTCGTCACTAGAGAGAGTTAGAGACAAAAGGTCATTCGTCCCTAAAGTGAGTTAGCGACGACTCCGTTCAACGCTAAAGTGAGTTTACAACGACTCCGTTCGTCACTAAAGTGAGTATACGATGACTGCAATCCCGTCAAGTGTGTTAGCAACGACTCCATTTGTTGCTAAAGAGAGTTAGGGACAAAATGACATTCATCGCTAAAGTGAGTTAGCGACGACTCCGTTCGTCGCTAAAGTGAGTTAGCGACGACTCGGTTCGTCGCTAAAAGTGTGTCAGCAACGAACGGACATTCGTTGCTAAAGTGAGTTAGGAATGAATCCGTTCTATAGGAAAGAGAGTTAGGGACGACAAAAAAACATTCGTTGCAAATGTGAGTTAGTGACGACTACGTTATTTGCTAAAGTAAGTTTCAACATTCGATGTTAAAGCGAGTTAGCGACAAACTTACGTTCTTCGCCAAAATGAGTTAGTGAGGACTGCATTCGTCGCCCAAGTGAGTTAGCAATGAACGGTCGATCGTCACTAAAGTGAGTTTGCAAAGACTCCATTCGTCACTAGAGAGAGTTAGAGACAAAAGGACATTCGTCACTAAAGTGAGTTAGCGACGACTCCGTTCAACGCTAAAGTGAGTTTACAACGACTCCGTTCGTCACTAAAAAGTGATATAACGATGACTGCAATCCCGTCAAGTGTGTTAGCAACGACTCCATTTGTTGCTAAAGAGAGTTAGGGACAAAATGACATTCATCGCTAAAGTGAGTTAGACGACTCCGCTCGTCGCTAAAGTGAGTTAGCGACGACTCGGTTCGTCAAAAAGTGTGTCAGCAATGAACGGACATTCGTTGCTAAAGTGAGTTAGGAATGAATCCGTTCTATACGAAAGAGACTTAGGGACGAAAAAACATTCGTTGCAAATGTGAGTTAGTGACGACTACATTACTTGCTAAAGTAAGTTTCAACATTCGATGTTAAAGCGAGTTAGCGACAAACTTACGTTCTTCGCCAAAATGAGTTAGTGAGGACTGCATTCGTCGCCCAAGTGAGTTAGCAATGAACGGTCGATCGTCACTAAAGTGAGTTTGCAAAGACTCCATTCGTCACTAGAGAGAGTTAGAGACAAAAGGTCATTCGTCCCTAAAGTGAGTTAGCGACGACTCCGTTCAACGCTAAAGTGAGTTTACAACGACTCCGTTCGTCACTAAAGTGAGTATAACGATGACTGCAATCCCGTCAAGTGTGTTAGCAACGACTCCATTTGTTGCTAAAGAGAGTTAGGGACAAAATGACATTCATCGCTAAAGTGAGTTAGCGACGACTCCGTTCGTCGCTAAAAAGTGAGTTAGTTCGACGACTCGGTTCGTCGCTAAAAGTGTGTGTCAGCAATGAACGGACATTCGCTGCTAAAGTGAGTTAGGAATGAATCCGTTCTATAGGAAAGAGAGTTAGGGATGAAAAAAAAACATTCGTTGCAAATGTGAGTTAGTGACGACTACATTACTTGCTAAAGTAAGTTTCAACATTCGATGTTAAAGCGAAGTTAGTGACAAACTTACGTTCTTCGCCAAAATGAGTTAGTGAGGACTGCATTCGTCAAGCCCAAGTGAGTTAGCAATGAACGGTCGATCGTCACTAAAGTGAGTTTGCAAAGACTCCATTTCGTCACTAGAGAGAGTTAGAGACAAAAGGTCATTCGTCACTAAAGTGAGTTAGCGACGACTCCGTTCAACGCTAAAGTGAGTTTACAACGACTCCGTTCGTCACTAAAGTGAGTATACGATGACTGCAATCCCGTCAAGTGTGTTAGCAACGACTCCATTCGTTGCTAAAGAGAGTTAGGGACAAAATGACATTCATCGCTAAAGTGAGTTAGCGACGAACGGAGTCGTCGCTAAAGTGAGTTAGCGACGACTCGGTTCGTCAGAAAGTGTGTCAGCAATGAACGGACATTCGTTGCTAAAGTGAGTTAGGAATGAATCCGTTCTATACGAAAGAGACTTAGGGACGAAAAAACATTCGTTGCAAATGTGAGTTAGTGACGACTACGTTACTTGCTAAAGTAAGTTTCAACATTCGATGTTAAAGCGAGTTAGCGACAAACTTACGTTCTTCGCCAAAATGAGTTAGTGAGGACTGCATTCGTTGCCCAAAGGAGTTAGCAATGAACGGTCGATCGTCACTAAAGTGAGTTTGCAAAGACTCCATTCGTCACTAGAGAGAGTTAGAGACAAAAGGTCATTCGTCCCTAAAGTGAGTTAGCGACGACTCCGTTCAACGCTAAAGTGAGTTTACAACGACTCCGTTCGTCACTAAAGTGAGTATACGATGACTGCAATCCCGTCAAGTGTGTTAGCAACGACTCCATTCGTTGCTAAAGAGAGTTAGGGACAAAATGACATTCATCGCAAAAAGTGAGTTAGCGACGACTCGGTTCGTCGCTAAAGTGTGTCAGCAATGAACGGACATTCGTTGCTAAAGTGAGTTAGGAATGAATCCGTTCTATAGGAAAGAGAGTTAGGGAGAAAAAAACATTCGTTGCAAATGTGAGTTAGTGACAACTACGTTATTTGCTAAAGTAAGTTTCAACATTCGATGTTAAAGCGAGTTAGCGACAAACTTACGTTCTTCGCCAAAATGAGTTAGTGGGGACTGCATTCGTCGCCCAAGTGAGTTAGCAATGAACGGTCGATCGTCACTAAAGTGAGTTTGCAAAGACTCCATTCGTCACTAGAGAGAGTTAGAGACAAAAGGACATTCGCCACTAAAGTGAGTTAGCGGCGACGACCGTTCAACGCTAAAGTGAGTTTACAACGACTCCGTTCGTCACTAAAGTGAGTATACGATGACTGCAATCCCGTCAAGTGTGTTAGCAACGACTCCATTTGTTGCTAAAGAGAGTTAGGGACAAAATGACATTCATCGCTAAAAAAAGTTGACATTCGTCGCTAAAGTGAGTTAGCGACGACTCGGTTCGTCGCTAAAAGTGTGTCAGCAACGAACGGACATTCGTTGCTAAAGTGAGTTAGGAATGAATCCGTTCTTTAGGAAAGAGAGTTAGGGGCAAAAAAACATTCGTTGCAAATGTGAGTTAGTGACGACTACATTATTTGCTAAAGTAAGTTTCAACATTCGATGTTAAAGCGAGTTAGCGACAAACTTACGTTCTTCGCCAAAATGAGTTAGTGAGGACTGCATTCGTCGCCCAAGTGAGTTAGCAATGAACGGTCGATCGTCACTAAAGTGAGTTTGCAAAGACTCCATTCGTCACTAGAGAGAGTTAGAGACAAAAGGACATTCGTCACTAAAGTGAGTTAGCGACGACTCCGTTCAACGCTAAAGTGAGTTTACAACGACTCCGTTCGTCACTAAAGTGAGTATACGATGACTGCAATCCCGTCAAGTGTGTTAGCAACGACTCCATTCGTTGCTAAAGAGAGTTAGGGACAAAATGACATTCATCGCTAAAGTGAGTTAGCGACGACTCCGTTCGTCGCTAAAGTGAGTTAGCGACGACTCGGTTCGTCGCTAAAGTGTGTCAGCAACGAACGGACATTCGTTGCTAAAGTGAGTTAGGAATGAATCCGTTCTTTAGGAAAGAGAGTTAGGGATGAAAAAACATTCGTTGCAAATGTGAGTTAGTGACGACTACGTTGCTTGCTAAAGTAAGTTTCAACATTCGATGTTAAAGCGAAGTTAGCGACAAACTTTACGTTCTTCGCCAAAATGAGTTAGTGAGGACTGCATTCGTCGCCCAAGTGAGTTAGCAAATGACGGTCGATCGTCACTAAAGTGAGTTTGCAAAGACTCCATTCGTCACTAGAGAGAGTTAGAGACAAAAGGTCATTCGTCACTAAAGTGAGTTAGCGGCGACTCCGTTCAACGCTAAAGTGAGTTTACAACGACTCCGTTCGTCACTAAAAGTGAGTATACGATGACTGCAATCCCGTCAAGTGTGTTAGCAACGACTCCATTTGTTGCTAAAGAGAGTTAGGGACAAAATGACATTCATCGCTAAAGTGAGTTAGAGACGACTCCGCTCGTCGCTAAAGTGAGTTAGCGACGACTTCGGTTCGGTCGCTAAAGTGTGTCAGCAATGAACGGACATTCGTTAGCTAAAGTGAGTTAGGAATGAATCCGTTCTATAGGAAAGAGAGTTAGGGATGAAAAAACATTCGTTGCAAATGTGAGTTAGTGACGACTCACGTTGTTTGCTAAAGTAAGTTTCAACATTCGATGTTAAAGCGAGTTAGCGACAAACTTACGTTCTTCGCCAAAATGAGTTAGTGAGGACTGCATTCGTCGCCCAAGTGAGTTAGCAATGAACGGTCGATCGTCACTAAAGTGAGTTTGCAAAGACTCCATTCGTCACTAGAGAGAGTTAGAGACAAAAGGACATTCGTCCCTAAAGTGAGTTAGCGACGACTCCGTTCAACGCTAAAGTGAGTTTACAACGACTCCGTTCGTCACTAAAGTGAGTATACGATGACTGCAATCCCGTCAAGTGTGTTAGCAACGACTCCATTCGTTGCTAAAGAGAGTTAGGGACAAAATGACATTCATCGCTAAAGTGAGTTTAGAGACGACTCGCTCGTCGCTAAAAAGTGAGTTAGCGACGACTTCGGTTCGTCGCTAAAAAGTGTGTCAGCAATGAACGGACATTCGTTGCTAAAGTGAGTTAGGAATGAATCCGTTCTCTATAGGAAAGAGAGTTAGGGATGAAAAAACATTCGTTGCAAATGTGAGTTAGTGACGACTCACGTTGTTTGCTAAAGTAAGTTTCAACATTCGATGTTAAAAGCGAAGTTAGCGACAAACTTACGTTCTTCGCCAAAATGAGTTAGTGAGGACTGCATTCGTCGCCCAAGTGAGTTAGCAATGAACGGTCGATCGTCACTAAAGTGAGTTTGCAAAGACTCCATTCGTCACTAGAGAGAGTTAGAGACAAAAGGTCATTCGTCCCTAAAAAGTGAGTTAGCGACGACTCCGTTCAACGCTAAAGTGAGTTTACAACGACTCCGTTCGTCACTAAAAGTGAGTATAACGATGACTGCAATCCCGTCAAGTGTGTTAGCAACGACTCCATTTGTTGCTAAAGAGAGTTAGGGACAAAATGACATTCATCGCTAAAGTGAGTTAGAGACGACTCCGTTCGTCGCTAAAGTGAGTTAGCGACGACTCGGTTCGTCGCTAAAAGTGTGTCAGCAATGAACGGACATTCGCTGCTAAAGTGAGTTAGGAATGAACCGTTCTATAGGAAAGAGAGTTAGGGATGAAAAAAACATTCGTTGCAAATGTGAGTTAGTGACGACTACACGTTGTTTGCTAAAGTAAGTTTCAACATTCGATGTTAAAGCGAAGTTAGCGACAAACTTACGTTCTTCGCCAAAATGAGTTAGTGAGGACTGCATTCGTCGCCCAAGTGAGTTAGCAATGAACGGTCGATCGTCACTAAAGTGAGTTTGCAAAGACTCCATTCGTCACTAGAGAGAGTTAGAGACAAAAGGACATTCGTCACTAAAAAAGTGAGTTAGCGACGACTCCGTTCAACGCTAAAGTGAGTTTACAAACGACTCCGCTCGTCACTAAAGTGAGTATACGATGACTGCAATCCCGTCAAGTGTGTTAGCAACGACTCCATTTGTTGCTAAAGAGAGTTAGGGACAAAATGACATTCATCGCTAAAGTGAGTTAGAGACGACTCGTTCGTTCGTCGCTAAAGTGAGTTAGCGACGACTTCGGTTCGTTCGTCGCTAAAGTGTGTCAGCAAATGAACGGACATTCGCTAAGCTAAAGTGAGTTAGGAATGAACTGCGTTCTATAGGAAAAGAGTTAGGGATGAAAAAAAACATTCGTTGCAAATGTGAGTTAGTGACGACTACGTTATTTGCTAAAGTAAGTTTCAACATTCGATGTTAAAGCGAAGTTAGCGACAAACTTACGTTCTTCGCCAAAATGAGTTAGTGAGGACTGCATTCATTCGCCCAAGTGAGTTAGCAATGAACGGTCGATCGTCACTAAAGTGAGTTTGCAAAGACTCCATTCGTCACTAGAGAGAGTTAGAGACAAAAGGTCATTCGTCACTAAAGTGAGTTAGCGACGACTCCGTTCAACGCTAAAGTGAGTTTACAACGACTCCGTTCGTCACTAAAGTGAGTATACGATGACTGCAATCCCGTCAAGTGTGTTAGCAACGACTCCATTCGTTGCTAAAGAGAGTTAGGGACAAAATGACATTCATCGCTAAAGTGAGTTAGCGACGACTCCGTTCGTCGCTAAAGTGAGTTAGCGACGACTCGGTTCGTCGCTAAAGTGTGTCAGCAACGAACGGACATTCGTTGCTAAAGTGAGTTAGGAATGAATCCGTTCTTTAGGAAAGAGAGTTAGGGATGAAAAAACATTCGTTGCAAATGTGAGTTAGTGACGACTACGTTGCTTGCTAAAGTAAGTTTCAACATTCGATGTTAAAGCGAGTTAGCGACAAACTTACGTTCTTCGCCAAAATGAGTTAGTGAGGACTGCGTTCGTCGCCCAAGTGAGTTAGCAATGAACGGTCGATCGTCACTAAAGTGAGTTTGCAAAGACTCCATTCGTCACTAGAGAGAGTTAGAGACAAAAGGACATTCGTCCACTAAAGTGAGTTAGCGACGACTCCGTTCAACGCTAAAGTGAGTTTACAACGACTCCGTTCGTCACTAAAGTGAGTATACGATGACTGCAATCCCGTCAAGTGTGTTAGCAACGACTCCATTTGTTGCTAAAGAGAGTTAGGGACAAAATGACATTCATCGCTAAAGTGAGTTAGAGACGACTCCGTTCGTCGCTAAAGTGAGTTAGCGACGACTCGGTTCGTCGCTAAAGTGTGTCAGCAATGAACGGACATTCGTTGCTAAAGTGAGTTAGGAATGAATCCGTTCTATAGGAAAGAGAGTTAGGGATGAAAAAACATTCGTTGCAAATGTGAGTTAGTGACGACTACGTTGCTTGCTAAAGTAAGTTTCAACATTCGATGTTAAAGCGAGTTAGCGACAAACTTACGTTCTTCGCCAAAATGAGTTAGTGAGGACTGCATTCGTCGCCCAAGTGAGTTAGCAATGAACGGTCGATCGTCACTAAAGTGAGTTTGCAAAGACTCCATTCGTCACTAGAGAGAGTTAGAGACAAAAGGTCATTCGTCCACTAAAGTGAGTTAGCGACGACTCCGTTCAACGCTAAAGTGAGTTTACAACGACTCCGTTCGTCACTAAAGTGAGTATATGATGACTGCAATCCCGTCAAGTGTGTTAGCAACGACTCCATTTGTTGCTAAAGAGAGTTAGGGACAAAATGACATTCATCGCTAAAGTGAGTGAGCGATGACTCCGTTCGTCGCTAAAGTGAGTTAGCGAGACTCGGTTCGTCGAAAAGTGTGTCAGCAATGAACGGACATTCGTTGCTAAAGTGAGTTTGGAATGAATCCGTTCTATACGAAAGAGAGTTAGGGACGAAAAAACATTCGTTGCAAATGTGAGTTAGTGACGACTACGTTGTTTGCTAAAGTAAGTTTCAACATTCGATGTTAAAGCGAAGTTAGCGACAAACTTACGTTCTTCGCCAAAATGAGTTAGTGAGGACTGCATTCGTCGCCCAAGTGAGTTAGCAATGAACGGTCGATCGTCACTAAAGTGAGTTTGCAAAGACTCCATTCGTCACTAGAGAGTTAGAGACAAAAGGACATTCGTCACTAAAGTGAGTTAGTTAGCGGCGACTCCGTTCAACGCTAAAGTGAGTTTACAACGACTCCGTTCGTCACTAAAGTGAGTATACGATGACTGCAATCCCGTCAAGTGTGTTAGCAACGACTCCATTCGTTGCTAAAGAGAGTTAGGGACAAAATGACATTCATCGCTAAAGTGAGTTAGCGACGACTCCGTTCGTCGCTAAAGTGAGTTAGCGACGACTCGGTTCGTCGCTAAAGTGTGTCAGCAATGAACGGACATTCGTTGCTAAAGTGAGTTAGGAATGAACCGTTCTATAGGAAAGAGAGTTAGGGATGAAAAAAACATTCGTTGCAAATGTGAGTTAGTGACGACTCACGTTGTTTGCTAAAGTAAGTTTCAACATTCGATGTTAAAGCGAGTTAGCGACAAACTTACGTTCTTCGCCAAAATGAGTTAGTGAGGACTGCATTCGTCGCCCAAGTGAGTTAGCAATGAACGGTCGATCGTCACTAAAGTGAGTTTGCAAAGACTCCATTCGTCACTAGAGAGAGTTAGAGACAAAAGGACATTCGTCACTAAAGTGAGTTAGCGACGACTCCGTTCAACGCTAAAGTGAGTTTACAACGACTCCGTTCGTCACTAAAGTGAGTATACGATGACTGCAATCCCGTCAAGCGTGTTAGCAACGACTCCATTTGTTGCTAAAGAGAGTTAGGGACAAAATGACATTCATCGCTAAAGTGAGTTAGAGACGACTCCGTTCGTCGCTAAAGTGAGTTAGCGACGACTCGGTTCGTCGCTAAAGTGTGTCAGCAACGAACGGACATTCATAGCTAAAGTGAGTTAGGAATGAATCCGTTCTATAGGAAAGAGAGTTAGGGATGAAAAAACATTCGTTGCAAATGTGAGTTAGTGACGACTACGTTGCTTGCTAAAGTAAGTTTCAACATTCGATGTTAAAGCGAGTTAGCGACAAACTTACGTTCTTCGCCAAAATGAGTTAGTGAGGACTGCATTCGTCGCCCAAGTGAGTTAGCAATGAACGGTCGATCGTCACTAAAGTGAGTTTGCAAAGACTCCATTCGTCACTAGAGAGAGTTAGAGACAAAAGGTCATTCGTCACTAAAGTGAGTTAGCGACGACTCCGTTCAACGCTAAAGTGAGTTTACAACGACTCCGTTTCGTCACTAAAGTGAGTATAACGATGACTGCAATCCCGTCAAGTGTGTTAGCAACGACTCCATTTGTTGCTAAAGAGAGTTAGGGACAAAATGACATTCATCGCTAAAGTGAGTTAGCGACGACTCCGCTCGTCGCTGCTAAAGTGAGTTAGTGAGTTAGCGACGACTTCGGTTCGTTCGTCGCTAAAAAGTGTGTCAGCAAATGAACGGACATTCGTTGCTAAAGTGAGTTAGGAATGAATCCGTTCTTTAGGAAAGAGAGTTAGGGATGAAAAAAACATTCGTTGCAAATGTGAGTTAGTGACGACTACGTTGCTTGCTAAAGTAAGTTTCAACATTCGATGTTAAAGCGAGTTAGCGACAAACTTACGTTCTTCGCCAAAATGAGTTAGTGAGGACTGCGTTCGTCGCCCAAGTGAGTTAGCAATGAACGGTCGATCGTCACTAAAGTGAGTTTGCAAAGACTCCATTCGTCACTAGAGAGAGTTAGAGACAAAAGGACATTCGTCACTAAAAAGTGAGTTAGCGGCGACTCCGTTCAACGCTAAAGTGAGTTTACAACGACTCCGTTCGTCACTAAAGTGAGTATACGATGACTGCAATCCCGTCAAGTGTGTTAGCAACGACTCCATTTGTTGCTAAAGAGAGTTAGGGACAAAATGACATTCATCGCTAAAAAAGTGAGTTAGAGACGACTCCGCTCGTCGCTAAAAAGTGAGTTAGCGACGTTCGGTTCGTCGCTAAAAGTGTGTCAGCAATGAACGGACATTCGCTAGCTAAAGTGAGTTAGGAATGAACCGTTCTATAGGAAAGAGAGTTAGGGATGAAAAAACATTCGTTGCAAAATGTGAGTTAGTGACGACTCACGTTGCTTGCTAAAGTAAGTTTCAACATTCGATGTTAAAGCGAAGTTAGCGACAAACTTACGTTCTTCGCCAAAATGAGTTAGTGAGGACTGCATTCGTCGCCCCAAGTGAGTTAGCAATGCAATGAACGGTCGATCGTCACTAAAGTGAGTTTGCAAAGACTCCATTCGTCACTAGAGAGAGTTAGAGACAAAAGGTCATTCGTCACTAAAGTGAGTGAGTTAGCGACGACTCCGTTCAACGCTAAAGTGAGTTTACAACGACTCCGTTCGTCACTAAAGTGAGTATATATGATGACTGCAATCCCGTCAAGTGTGTTAGCAACGACTCCATTTGTTGCTAAAGAGAGTTAGGGACAAAATGACATTCATCGCTAAAGTGAGTTAGAGCGACGACTCCGCTCGTCGCTAAAGTGAGTTAGCGACGACTTCGGTTCGGTTCGTCGCTAAAAAGTGTGTCAGCAACGAACGGACATTCGTAGCTAAAGTGAGTTAGGAATGAACCGTTCTATAGGAAAGAGAGTTAGGGATGAAAAAAACATTCGTTGCAAATGTGAGTTAGTGACGACTCACGTTGTTTGCTAAAGTAAGTTTCAACATTCGATGTTAAAGCGAAGTTAGCGACAAACTTACGTTCTTCTTCGCCAAAATGAGTTAGTGAGGACTGCATTCGTCGCCCAAGTGAGTTAGCAATGAACGGTCGATCGTCACTAAAGTGAGTTTGCAAAGACTCCATTCGTCACTAGAGAGAGTTAGAGACAAAAGGTCATTTCGTCTAAAAAAAAGTGAGTTAGCGACGACTCCGCTCAACGCTAAAGTGAGTTTACAACGACTCCGTTCGTCACTAAAGTGAGTATAACGATGACTGCAATCCCGTCAAGTGTGTTAGCAACGACTCCATTTGTTGCTAAAGAGAGTTAGGGACAAAATGACATTCATCGCTAAAAAGTTAGAGCGACGACTCCGTTCGCTCGTCGCTAAAGTGAGTTAGCGACGACTCGGTTCGTCGCTAAAGTGTGTCAGCAACGAACGGACATTCGTAGCTAAAGTGAGTTAGGAATGAATCCGTTCTATAGGAAAGAGAGTTAGGGATGAAAAAACATTCGTTGCAAATGTGAGTTAGTGACGACTACGTTGCTTGCTAAAGTAAGTTTCAACATTCGATGTTAAAGCGAGTTAGCGACAAACTTACGTTCTTCGCCAAAATGAGTTAGTGAGGACTGCGTTCGTCGCCCAAGTGAGTTAGCAATGAACGGTCGATCGTCACTAAAGTGAGTTTGCAAAGACTCCATTCGTCACTAGAGAGAGTTAGAGACAAAAGGACATTCGTCCCTAAAGTGAGAGTTAGCGACGACTCCGTTCAACGCTAAAGTGAGTTTACAACGACTCCGTTCGTCACTAAAGTGAGTATACGATGACTGCAATCCCGTCAAGTGTGTTAGCAACGACTCCATTTGTTGCTAAAGAGAGTTAGGGACAAAATGACATTCATCGCTAAAGTGAGTTAGAGACGACTCCGCTCGTCGCTAAAAAGTGAGTTAGCGACGACTTCGGTTCGTCGTCGCTAAAAGTCAGTCAGCAACGAACGGACATTCGTTGCTAAAGTGAGTTAGGAATGAATCCGTTCTATAGGAAAGAGAGTTAGGGATGAAAAAACATTCGTTGCAAATGTGAGTTAGTGACGACTCACGTTGTTTGCTAAAGTAAGTTTCAACATTCGATGTTAAAAAGCGAAGTTAGCGACAAACTTACGTTCTTCGCCAAAAAATGAGTTAGTGAGGACTGCATTCGTCGTCAGCCCAAGTGAGTTAGCAATGAACGGTCGGTCGATCGTCACTAAAGTGAGTTTGCAAAGACTCCATTCGTCACTAGAGAGAGTTAGAGACAAAAGGACATTCGTCACTCCTAAAGTGAGTTAGCGACGACTCGCTCAACGCTAAAGTGAGTTTACAACGACTCCGTTCGTCACTAAAAAGTGAGTATACGATGACTGCAATCCCGTCAAGTGTGTTAGCAACGACTCCATTTGTTGCTAAAGAGAGTTAGGGACAAAATGACATTCATCGCTAAAGTGAGTTAGAGACGACGCGTTCGTCGCTAAAGTGAGTTAGCGACGACTCGGTTCGTCGCTAAGCTAAAGTGTGGTCAGCAACGAACGGACATTCGCTGCTAAAGTGAGTTAGGAATGAATCCGTTCTTTAGGAAAGAGAGTTAGGGATGAAAAAAAACATTCGTTGCAAATGTGAGTTAGTGACGACATCGTTGCTTTGCTAAAGTAAGTTTCAACATTCGATGTTAAAGCGAAGTTAGCGACAAACTTACGTTCTTCGCCAAAATGAGTTAGTGAGGACTGCATTTCGTCGCCCAAGTGAGTTAGCAATGAACGGTCGATCGTCACTAAAGTGAGTTTGCAAAGACTCCATTCGTCACTAGAGAGAGTTAGAGACAAAAGGACATTCGTCACTAAAGTGAGTTAGCGACGACCGTTCAACGCTAAAGTGAGTTTACAACGACTCCGTTCGTCACTAAAGTGAGTATACGATGACTGCAATCCCGTCAAGTGTGTTAGCAACGACTCCATTTGTTGCTAAAGAGAGTTAGGGACAAAATGACATTCATCGCTAAAAAGTGAGTTAGAGAGACGACTCCGCTCGTCGCTAAAGTGAGTTAGCGACGACTTCGGTTCGTCGCTAAAAGTGTGTCAGCAACGAACGGACATTCGCTGCTAAAGTGAGTTAGGAATGAACCGTTCTATAGGAAAGAGAGTTAGGGATGAAAAAACATTCGTTGCAAATGTGAGTTAGTGACGACTCACGTTGTTTGCTAAAGTAAGTTTCAACATTCGATGTTAAAGCGAAGTTAGCGACAAACTTACGTTCTTCGCCAAAATGAGTTAGTGAGGACTGCATTGCATTCGTCGCCCAAGTGAGTTAGCAATGAACGGTCGATCGTCACTAAAGTGAGTTTGCAAAGACTCCATTCGTCACTAGAGAGAGTTAGAGACAAAAGGACATTCGTCCCTAAAGTGAGTTAGCGACGACTCCGTTCAACGCTAAAGTGAGTTTACAACGACTCCGTTCGTCACTAAAAAGTGAGTATACGATGACTGCAATCCCGTCAAGTGTGTTAGCAACGACTCCATTTGTTGCTAAAGAGAGTTAGGGACAAAATGACATTCATCGCTAAAGTGAGTTAGCGACGACTCCGCTCGTCGCTAAAGTGAGTTAGCGACGACGGTTCGGTTCGTCGCTAAAAGTGTGTCAGCAACGAACGGACATTCGCTGCTAAAGTGAGTTAGGAATGAATCCGTTCTATAGGAAAGAGAGTTAGGGGATGAAAAAACATTCGTTGCAAATGTGAGTTAGTGACGACTCACATTGTTTGCTAAAGTAAGTTTCAACATTCGATGTTAAAGCGAAGTTAGCGACAAACTTACGTTCTTTCGCCAAAATGAGTTAGTGAGGACTGCATTTCGTCGCCCAAGTGAGTTAGCAATGAACGGTCGATCGTCACTAAAGTGAGTTTGCAAAGACTCCATTCGTCACTAGAGAGAGTTAGAGACAAAAGGTCATTCGTCCCTAAAGTGAGTTAGCGACGACTCCGCTCAACGCTAAAGTGAGTTTACAACGACTCCGTTCGTCACTAAAGTGAGTATACGATGACTGCAATCCCGTCAAGTGTGTTAGCAACGACTCCATTTGTTGCTAAAGAGAGTTAGGGACAAAATGACATTCATCGCTAAAGTGAGTTAGCGACGACCGTTCGCGCTAAAAGTGAGTTAGCGACGACTTCGGTTCGTCGCTAAAAAGTGTGTCAGCAACGAACGGACATTCGTTGCTAAAGTGAGTTAGGAATGAATCCGTTCTCTAGGAAAGAGAGTTAGGGATGAAAAAAACATTCGTTTGCAAATGTGAGTTAGTGACGACTACGTTATTTTGCTAAAGTAAGTTTCAACATTCGATGTTAAAGCGAAGTTAGCGACAAACTTACGTTCTCTTCGCCAAAATGAGTTAGTGAGGACTGCATTCGTCGCCCAAGTGAGTTAGCAATGAACGGTCGATCGTCACTAAAGTGAGTTTGCAAAGACTCCATTCGTCACTAGAGAGAGTTAGAGACAAAAGGACATTCGTCACTAAAGTGAGTTAGCGACGACTCCGTTCAACGCTAAAGTGAGTTTACAACGACTCCGCTCGTCACTAAAAGTGAGTATACGATGACTGCAATCCCGTCAAGTGTTGTTAGCAACCACTCCATTTGTTGCTAAAGAGAGTTAGGGACAAAATGACATTCATCGCTAAAGTGAGTTAGAGAGCGACTCGTTCGCTCGTCGCTAAAAAGTGAGTTAGCGACGACTCGGTTCGTCGCTAAAGTGTGTCAGCAACGAACGGACATTCGCTGCTAAAGTGAGTTAGGAATGAACCGTTCTATAGGAAAGAGAGTTAGGGGGAAAAAACATTCGTTGCAAATGTGAGTTAGTGACGACTACGTTGTTTGCTAAAGTAAGTTTCAACATTCGATGTTAAAGCGAAGTTAGCGACAAACTTACGTTCTTCGCCAAAAATGAGTTAGTGAGGACTGCATTCGTCGCCCAAGTGAGTTAGCAATGAACGGTCGATCGTCACTAAAGTGAGTTTGCAAAGACTCCATTCGTCACTAGAGAGAGTTAGAGACAAAAGGTCATTCGGGTCCCTAAAGTGAGTTAGCGACGACTCCGTTCAACGCTAAAGTGAGTTTACAACGACTCCGTTCGTCACTAAAGTGAGAGTATATACGATGACTGCAATCCCGTCAAGTGTGTTGTTAGCAACTCCATTTGTTGCTAAAGAGAGTTAGGGACAAAATGACATTCATCGCTAAAGTGAGTTAGAGACGACGACCGCTCGTCGCTAAAGTGAGTTAGCGACGACTTCGGTTCGTCGCTAAAAAGTGTGTCAGCAACGAACGGACATTCATAGCTAAAGTGAGTTAGGAATGAATCCGTTCTATAGGAAAGAGAGTTAGGGATGAAAAAAAACATTCGTTTGCAAATGTGAGTTAGTGACGACTACACGTTGTTTGCTAAAGTAAGTTTCAACATTCGATGTTAAAGCGAAGTTAGCGACAAACTTACGTTCTTCGCCAAAATGAGTTAGTGAGGACTGCATTCGTCGCCCAAGTGAGTTAGCAATGAACGGTCGATCGTCACTAAAGTGAGTTTGCAAAGACTCCATTCGTCACTAGAGAGAGTTAGAGACAAAAGGTCATTCGTCCCTAAAGTGAGTTAGCGACGACTCCGTTCAACGCTAAAAGTGAGTTTACAACGACTCCGTTCGTCACTAAAAAGTGAGTATACGATGACTGCAATCCCGTCAAGTGTGTTAGCAACGACTCCATTTGTTGCTAAAGAGAGTTAGGGACAAAATGACATTCATCGCTAAAGTGAGTTAGAGACGACTCGTTCGCTCGTCGCTAAAGTGAGTTAGTTAGCGACGACTCGGTTCGTCGCTAAAGTGTGTCAGCAACGAACGGACATTCGTTGCTAAAGTGAGTTAGGAATGAATCCGTTCTTTAGGAAAGAGAGTTAGGGATGAAAAAACATTCGTTGCAAATGTGAGTTAGTGACGACTACGTTGTTTGCTAAAGTAAGTTTCAACATTCGATGTTAAAGCGAGTTAGCGACAAACTTACGTTCTTCGCCAAAATGAGTTAGTGAGGACTGCATTCGTCGCCCAAGTGAGTTAGCAATGAACGGTCGATCGTCACTAAAGTGAGTTTGCAAAGACTCCATTCGTCACTAGAGAGAGTTAGAGACAAAAGGACATTCGTCACTAAAGTGAGTTAGCGACGACTCCGTTCAACGCTAAAGTGAGTTTACAACGACTCCGTTCGTCACTAAAAAGTGAGTATACGATGACTGCAATCCCCGTCAAGTGTGTTAGCAACGACTCCATTTGTTGCTAAAGAGAGTTAGGGACAAAATGACATTTCATCGCTAAAGTGAGTTAGTTAGCGACTCCGTTCGTCGTCGCTAAAGTGAGTTAGCGACCACTCGGTTCGTCGCTAAAAAGTGTGTCAGCAACGAACGGACATTCATAGCTAAAGTGAGTTAGGAATGAATCCGTTCTATAGGAAAGAGAGTTAGGGAAAAAAAACATTCGTTGCAAATGTGAGTTAGTGACGACTACACGTTGCTTGCTAAAGTAAGTTTCAACATTCGATGTTAAAGCGAAGTTAGCGACAAACTTACGTTCTTCGCCAAAATGAGTTAGTGAGGACTGCATTCGTCGCCCAAGTGAGTTAGCAATGAACGGTCGATCGTCACTAAAGTGAGTTTGCAAAGACTCCATTCGTCACTAGAGAGAGTTAGAGACAAAAGGTCATTCGTCCCTAAAAAGTGAGTTAGCGACGACTCCGCTCAACGCTAAAGTGAGTTTACAACGACTCCGTTCGGTCACTAAAGTGAGTATACGATGACTGCAATCCCGTCAAGTGTGTTAGCAACGACTCCATTTGTTGCTAAAGAGAGTTAGGGACAAAATGACATTCATCGCTAAAGTGAGTTAGAGAGCGACTCGCTCGTCGCTAAAGTGAGTTTACGCGACTTCGGTTCGTCGCTAAAAGTGTGTCAGCAACGAACGGACATTCATAGCTAAAGTGAGTTAGGAATGAATCCGTTCTTTAGGAAAGAGAGTTAGGGATGAAAAAACATTCGTTGCAAATGTGAGTTAGTGACGACTACGTTGTTTGCTAAAGTAAGTTTCAACATTCGATGTTAAAGCGAGTTAGCGACAAACTTACGTTCTTCGCCAAAATGAGTTAGTGAGGACTGCATTCGTCGCCCAAGTGAGTTAGCAATGAACGGTCGATCGTCACTAAAGTGAGTTTGCAAAGACTCCATTCGTCACTAGAGAGAGTTAGAGACAAAAGGACATTCGTCACTAAAGTGAGTTAGCGACGACTCCGTTCAACGCTAAAGTGAGTTTACAACGACTCCGTTCGTCACTAAAGTGAGTATACGATGACTGCAATCCCGTCAAGTGTGTTAGCAACGACTCCATTTGTTGCTAAAGAGAGTTAGGGGACAAAATGACATTCATCGCTAAAGTGAGTTAGACGACATTCGCTCGCTCGTCGCTAAAGTGAGTTAGCGACGACTCGGTTCGTCGCTAAAGTGTGTCAGCAACGAACGGACATTCATAGCTAAAGTGAGTTAGGAATGAATCCGTTCTATAGGAAAGAGAGTTAGGGATGAAAAACATTCGTTGCAAATGTGAGTTAGTGACGACTACGTTGCTTGCTAAAGTAAGTTTCAACATTCGATGTTAAAGCGAGTTAGCGACAAACTTACGTTCTTCGCCAAAATGAGTTAGTGAGGACTGCATTCGTCGCCCAAGTGAGTTAGCAATGAACGGTCGATCGTCACTAAAGTGAGTTTGCAAAGACTCCATTCGTCACTAGAGAGAGTTAGAGACAAAAGGACATTCGTCACTAAAGTGAGTTAGCGACGACTCCGTTCAACGCTAAAGTGAGTTTACAACGACTCCGTTCGTCACTAAAGTGAGTATATGATGACTGCAATCCCGTCAAGTGTGTTAGCAACGACTCCATTTGTTGCTAAAGAGAGTTAGGGACAAAATGACATTCATCGCTAAAGTGAGTTAGAGACGACTCCGTTCGTCGCTAAAGTGAGTTAGCGACGACTCGGTTCGTCTAAAAAAAGTGTGTCAGCAACGAACGGACATTCATAGCTAAAAGTGAGTTAGGAATGAATCCGTTCTATAGGAAAGAGAGTTAGGGATGAAAAAACATTCGTTGCAAATGTGAGTTAGTGACGACTACACGTTGCTTGCTAAAGTAAGTTTCAACATTCGATGTTAAAGCGAAGTTAGCGACAAACTTACGTTCTTTCGCCAAAATGAGTTAGTGAGGACTGCATTCGTCGCCCAAGTGAGTTAGCAATGAACGGTCGATCGTCACTAAAGTGAGTTTGCAAAGACTCCATTCGTCACTAGAGAGAGTTAGAGACAAAAGGTCATTCGTCCCTAAAGTGAGTTAGCGGCGACTCCGTTCAACGCTAAAGTGAGTTTACAACGACTCCGCTCGTCACTAAAGTGAGTATACGATGACTGCAATCCCGTCAAGTGTGTTAGCAACGACTCCATTTGTTGCTAAAGAGAGTTAGGGACAAAATGACATTCATCGCTAAAGTGAGTTGAGTTAGAGACGACTCCGCTCGTCGCTAAAGCTAAAAGAGTTGAGTTAGCGACGACTTCGGTTCGGTTCGTCGCTAAAGTGTGTCAGCAACGAACGGACATTCGCTAGCTAAAGTGAGTTAGGAATGAACCGTTCTATAGGAAAGAGAGTTAGGGAAAAAAACATTCGTTGCAAATGTGAGTTAGTGACGACTCACGTTGTTTGCTAAAGTAAGTTTCAACATCGATGTTAAAGCGAAGTTAGCGACAAACTTACGTTCTTCGCCAAAATGAGTTAGAGGAGGACTGCATTCGTCCCCAAGTGAGTTAGCAATGAACGGTCGATCGTCACTAAAGTGAGTTTGCAAAGACTCCATTCGTCACTAGAGAGAGTTAGAGACAAAAGGTCATTCGTCCCTAAAGTGAGTTAGCGGCGACTCCGTTCAACGCTAAAGTGAGTTTACAACGACTCGCGTTCGTCACTAAAGTGAGTATATGATGACTGCAATCCCGTCAAGTGTGTTAGCAACGACTCCATTTGTTGCTAAAGAGAGTTAGGGACAAAATGACATTCATCGCTAAAGTGAGTTAGAGACGACTCCGCTCTCGTCGCTAAAGTTAGCGAATTTCGGTTCGGTTCGTCGCTAAAGTGTCAGTGTGTCAGCAACGAACGGACATTCATAGCTAAAGTGAGTTAGGAATGAATCCGTTCTATAGGAAAGAGAGTTAGGGGGAAAAAAACATTCGTTGCAAATGTGAGTTAGTGACGACTACGTTGCTTGCTAAAGTAAGTTTCAACATTCGATGTTAAAGCGAGTTAGCGACAAACTTACGTTCTTCGCCAAAATGAGTTAGTGAGGACTGCATTCGTCGCCCAAGTGAGTTAGCAATGAACGGTCGATCGTCACTAAAGTGAGTTTGCAAAGACTCCATTCGTCACTAGAGAGAGTTAGAGACAAAAGGACATTCGTCCCTAAAGTGAGTTAGCGACGACTCCGTTAAACGCTAAAGTGAGTTTACAACGACTCCGTTCGTCACT
This sequence comes from Aristolochia fimbriata, assembly GCA_019845555.1. NCBI lineage: Eukaryota > Viridiplantae > Streptophyta > Magnoliopsida > Piperales > Aristolochiaceae > Aristolochia > Aristolochia fimbriata. The sequence goes on from JAINDJ010000089.1 coordinate 46,394, forward strand.
AAAGTGAGTATACGATGACTGCAATCCCGTCAAGCGTGTTAGCAACGACTCCATTCGTTGCTAAAGAGAGTTAGGGACAAAATGACATTCATCGCTAAAGTGAGTTAGAGACGACTCCGTTCGTCGCTAAAGTGAGTTAAGCGACGGGTTCGCCGCTAAAGTGTAAGTCAGCAACGAACGGACATTCATAGCTAAAGTGAGTTAGGAATGAATCCGTTCTATAGGAAAGAGAGTTAGGGATGAAAAAACATTCGTTGCAAATGTGAGTTAGTGACGACTCACGTTGTTTGCTAAAGTAAGTTTCAACATTCGATGTTAAAGCGAAGTTAGCGACAAACTTACGTTCTTCGCCAAAATGAGTTAGTGAGGACTGCATTCGTCGCCCAAGTGAGTTAGCAATGAACGGTCGATCGTCACTAAAGTGAGTTTGCAAAGACTCCATTCGTCACTAGAGAGAGTTAGAGACAAAAGGTCATTCGTCCCTAAAAGTGAGTTAGCGACGACTCCGCTCAACGCTAAAGTGAGTTTAACGACTCCGTTCGTCACTAAAGTGAGTATACGATGACTGCAATCCCGTCAAGTGTGTTAGCAACGACTCCATTTGTTGCTAAAGAGAGTTAGGGACAAAATGACATTCATCGCTAAAGTGAGTTAAAATGACATTCATCGCTAAAGTGAGTTAGCGACGACTCGGTTCGTCGCTAAAGTGTGTCAGCAACGAACGGACATTCATAGCTAAAGTGAGTTAGGAATGAACTCCGTTCTATAGGAAAGAGAGTTAGGGATGAAAAAAAAACATTCGTTGCAAATGTGAGTTAGTGACGACTACGCTTTTTGCTAAAGTAAGTTTCAACATTCGATGTTAAAGCGAAGTTAGCGACAAACTTACGTTCTTCGCCAAAATGAGTTAGTGAGGACTGCATTCGCATTCGCCCCAAGTGAGTTAGCAATGAACGGTCGATCGTCACTAAAGTGAGTTTGCAAAGACTCCATTCGTCACTAGAGAGAGTTAGAGACAAAAGGTCATTCGTCCCTAAAGTGAGTTAGCGACGACTCCGCTCAACGCTAAAGTGAGTTTACAACGACTCCGCTCGTCACTAAAGTGAGTATACGATGACTGCAATCCCGTCAAGTGTGTTAGCAACGACTCCATTTGTTGCTAAAGAGAGTTAGGGGACAAAATGACATTCATCGCTAAAAAGTGAGTTAGAGACGACTCCGTTCGTCGCTAAAAAGTAGAGTTAGCAACGACTTCGGTTCGTCGCTAAAGTGTGTAAGTCAGCAACGAACGGACATTCATAGCTAAAGTGAGTTAGGAATGAACCGTTCTATAGGAAAGAGAGTTAGGGAAAAAAAAAAAACATTCGTTGCAAATGTGAGTTAGTGACGACTACACGTTTTTGCTAAAGTAAGTTTCAACATTCGATGTAAAAGCGAAGTTAGCGACAAACTTACGTTCTTCGCCAAAATGAGTTAGTGAGGACTGCATTCGTCGCCCAAGTGAGTTAGCAATGAACGGTCGATCGTCACTAAAGTGAGTTTGCAAAGACTCCATTCGTCACTAGAGAGAGTTAGAGACAAAAGGACATTCGTCCCTAAAGTGAGTTAGCGGCGACTTAATTCGCTAAACGCTAAAAAGTGAGTTTACAACGACTCCGTTCGTCACTAAAGTGAGTATATGATGACTGCAATCCCGTCAAGTGTGTTAGCAACGACTCCATTTGTTGCTAAAGAGAGTTTGGGACAAAATGACATTCATCGCTAAAAGAGTGAGAGAGCGACGACTTCGCTCGTAAAGTGAGTGAGTTAGCGACGACTTCGGGTTCGTAAAAAAAAGTGTGTCAGCAACGAACGGACATTCGCTAGCTAAAGTGAGTTAGGAATGAACCGTTCTATAGGAAAGAGAGTTAGGGATGAAAAAAACATTCGTTGCAAATGTGAGTTAGTGACGACCACGTTGTTTGCTAAAGTAAGTTTCAACATTCGATGTTAAAGCGAAGTTAGCGACAAACTTACGTTCTTCGCCAAAATGAGTTAGTTAGTGAGGACTGCATGCATTCGCCCAAGTGAGTTAGCAATGAACGGTCGATCGTCACTAAAGTGAGTTTGCAAAGACTCCATTCGTCACTAGAGAGAGTTAGAGACAAAAGGACATTCGTCACTAAAGTGAGTTAGCGACGACTCCGCTCAACGCTAAAGTGAGTTTACAACAACGACCGCTCGTCACTAAAGTGAGTATACGATGACTGCAATCCCGTCAAGTGTGTTAGCAACGACTCCATTTGTTGCTAAAGAGAGTTAGGGACAAAATGACATTCATCGCTAAAGTGAGTTAGAGACGACTCGCTCGTCGCTAAAGTGAGTTAGCGACGACGATTCGGTTCGTCGCTAAAGTGTGTCAGCAACGAACGGACATTCATAGCTAAAGTGAGTTAGGAATGAACCGTTCTATAGGAAAGAGAGTTAGGGATGAAAAAAAACATTCGTTGCAAAATGTGAGTTAGTGACGACTACGTTGCTTGCTAAAGTAAGTTTCAACATTCGATGTTAAAGCGAGTTAGCGACAAACTTACGTTCTTCGCCAAAATGAGTTAGTGAGGACTGCATTCGTCGCCCAAGTGAGTTAGCAATGAACGGTCGATCGTCACTAAAGTGAGTTTGCAAAGACTCCATTCGTCACTAGAGAGAGTTAGAGACAAAAGGACATTCGTCACTAAAGTGAGTTAGCGACGACTCCGTTAAACGCTAAAGTGAGTTTACAACGACTCCGTTCGTCACTAAAGTGAGTATACGATGACTGCAATCCCGTCAAGTGTGTTAGCAACGACTCCATTCGTTGCTAAAGAGAGTTAGGGACAAAATGACATTCATCGCTAAAGTGAGTTAGACGACGACTCCGTTCGTCGCTAAAGTGAGTTAGTTAGCGACGGTTCGGTTCGTCGCTAAAGTGTGTGTCAGCAACGAACGGACATTCATAGCTAAAGTGAGTTAGGAATGAACCGCTCTATAGGAAAGAGAGTTAGGGATGAAAAAAACATTCGTTGCAAATGTGAGTTAGTGACGACTACGTTGTTTGCTAAAGTAAGTTTCAACATTCGATGTTAAAGCGAAGTTAGCGACAAACTTACGTTCTTCGCCAAAATGAGTTAGTGAGGACTGCATTCGTCGCCCAAGTGAGTTAGCAATGAACGGTCGATCGTCACTAAAGTGAGTTTGCAAAGACTCCATTCGTCACTAGAGAGAGTTAGAGACAAAAGGTCATTCGTCCCTAAAGTGAGTTAGCGACGACTCGCTCAACGCTAAAGTGAGTTTTACAACGACTCCGCTCGTCACTAAAGTGAGTATATGATGACTGCAATCCCCGTCAAGTGTGTTAGCAACGACTCCATTTGTTGCTAAAGAGAGTTTGGGACAAAATGACATTCATCGCTAAAGTGAGTTAGAGACGACGAACGCGTTCGTCGCTAAAGTTAAAGTTAGTTACGCGGTTCGGTTCGTCGCTAAAGTGTGTCAGCAACGAACGGGACATTCATAGCTAAAGTGAGTTAGGAATGAATCCGTTCTATAGGAAAGAGAGTTGGGGGATGAAAAAACATTCGTTGCAAATGTGAGTTAGTGACGACTACGTTGTTTGCTAAAGTAAGTTTCAACATTCGATGTTAAAGCGAAGTTAGCGACAAACTTACGTTCTTCGCCAAAATGAGTTAGTGAGGACTGCATTCGTCGCTCCCAAGTGAGTTAGCAATGAACGGTCGATCGTCACTAAAGTGAGTTTGCAAAGACTCCATTCGTCACTAGAGAGAGTTAGAGACAAAAGGACATTTCGTCACTAAAGTGAGTTAGCGACGACTCCGCTCAACGCTAAAGTGAGTTTACAACGACCGTTCGTCACTAAAGTGAGTATATGATGACTGCAATCCCGTCAAGTGTGTTAGCAACGACTCCATTTGTTGCTAAAGAGAGTTAGGGACAAAATGACATTCATCGCTAAAAAGTGAGTTAGAGACGACTCCGTTCGCGCTAAAGTGAGTTAGCGACGACTCGGTTCGTCGCTAAAGTGTGTCAGCAACGAACGGACATTCGCTAGCTAAAGTGAGTTAGGAATGAATCCGTTCTATAGGAAAGAGAGTTAGGGAAAAAAAACATTCGTTGCAAATGTGAGTTAGTGACGACTACGTTGTTTGCTAAAGTAAGTTTCAACAACATTCGATGTTAAAGCGAAGTTAGCGACAAACTTACGTTCTTCGCCAAAATGAGTTAGTGAGGACTGCATTCGTCGCCCAAGTGAGTTAGCAATGAACGGTCGATCGTCACTAAAGTGAGTTTGCAAAGACTCCATTCGTCACTAGAGAGAGTTAGAGACAAAAGGACATTCGTCACTAAAGTGAGTTAGCGACGACTCCATTAAACTAAAAGTGAGTTTACAACGACTCCGTTCGTCACTAAAAGTGAGTATACGATGACTGCAATCCCGTCAAGTGTGTTAGCAACGACTCCATTTGTTGCTAAAGAGAGTTAGGGACAAAATGACATTCATCTAAAAAGTGAGTTAGAGAGCGACTCCGTTCGCTCGTCGCTAAAGTGAGTTAGCGACGACTCGGTTCGTCGCTAAAGTGTGTCAGCAACGAACGGACATTCATAGCTAAAGTGAGTTAGGAATGAATCCGTTCTATAGGAAAGAGAGTTAGGGATGAAAAAACATTCGTTGCAAATGTGAGTTAGTGACGACTACGTTGCTTGCTAAAGTAAGTTTCAACATTCGATGTTAAAGCGAGTTAGCGAGAAACTTACGTTCTTCGCCAAAATGAGTTAGTGAGGACTGCATTCGTCGCCCAAGTGAGTTAGCAATGAACGGTCGATCGTCACTAAAGTGAGTTTGCAAAGACTCCATTCGTCACTAGAGAGAGTTAGAGACAAAAGGTCATTCGTCCCTAAAGTGAGTGAGTTTAGCGACGACTCCGCTCAACGCTAAAGTGAGTTTACAACGACTCCGCTCGTCACTAAAGTGAGTATATGATGATGACTGCAATCCCGTCAAGTGTGTTAGCAACGACTCCATTTGTTGCTAAAGAGAGTTTGGGACAAAATGACATTCATCGCTAAAGTGTGAGTAGACGACGACTCCGCTCGTCGCTAAAGAGTTAGCGACGCGACTCGGTTCGTCGCTAAAAGTCAGTCAGCAACGAACGGACATTCATTCATAGCTAAAGTGAGTTAGGAATGAACCGTTCTATAGGAAAGAGAGTTAGGGATGAAAAAAAACATTCGCTTGCAAATGTGAGTTAGTGACGACCACGTTGTTTGCTAAAGTAAGTTTCAACATTCGATGTTAAAGCGAAGTTAGTGAAACTTACGTTCTTCGCCAAAATGAGTTAGTGAGGACTGCATTCGTCGCCCAAGTGAGTTAGCAATGAACGGTCGATCGTCACTAAAGTGAGTTTGCAAAGACTCCATTCGTCACTAGAGAGAGTTAGAGACAAAAGGACATTCGTCACTAAAGTGAGTTAGCGACGACTCCCGCTCAACGCTAAAGTGAGTTTTTACAACGACTCCGCTCGTCACTAAAGTGAGTATACGATGACTGCAATCCCCGTCAAGTGTGTTAGCAACGACTCCATTTGTTGCTAAAGAGAGTTAGGGGACAAAATGACATTCATCGCTAAAGTAAAGTGAGTTAGAGACGACATTCGCTCGTCGCTAAAAGTGAGTTTACGACGGTTCGTTCGTCGCTAAAGTGTGTCAGCAACGAACGGACATTCATAGCTAAAGTGAGTTAGGAATGAACCGTTCTATAGGAAAGAGAGGGGGATGAAAAACATTCGTTGCAAATGTGAGTTAGTGACGACTCACATTGTTTTGCTAAAGTAAGTTTCAACATTCGATGTTAAAGCGAAGTTAGCGACAAACTTACGCTTCTTCGCCAAAATGAGTTAGTGAGGACTGCATTCGCCGCCCAAGTGAGTTAGCAATGAACGGTCGATCGTCACTAAAGTGAGTTTGCAAAGACTCCATTCGCCACTAGAGAGAGTTAGAGACAAAAGGTCATTCGTCCCTAAAGTGAGTTAGCGACGACTCCGCTCAACGCTAAAGTGAGTTTACAACGACCGCTCGTCACTAAAGTGAGTATATGATGACTGCAATCCCCGTCAAGTGTGTTAGCAACGACTCCATTTGTTGCTAAAGAGAGTTAGGGGAAAAAAATGACATTCATCGCTAAAGTGAGTTAGAGACGACTCCGTTCGCTCGTCGCTAAAGTGAGTTAGCGACGACTCGGTTCGTCGCTAAAAGTAAAGTGTCAGCAACGAACGGACATTCGCTAGCTAAAGTGAGTTAGGAATGAACCGCTCTATAGGAAAGAGAGTTAGGGGATGAAAAAACATTCGTTGCAAAATGTGAGTTAGTGACTACTACATTTTTGCTAAAGTAAGTTTCAACATTCGATGTTAAAGCGAAGTTAGCGACAAACTTACGTTCTTCGCCAAAATGAGTTAGTGAGGACTGCATTCGTCGCCCAAGTGAGTTAGCAATGAACGGTCGATCGTCACTAAAGTGAGTTTGCAAAGACTCCATTCGTCACTAGAGAGAGTTAGAGACAAAAGGACATTCGTCCCTAAAGTGAGTTAGCGACGACTCCGCTAAACGCTAAAGTGAGTTTACAACGACTCCGCTCGTCACTAAAGTGAGTATATGATGACTGCAATCCCGCCAAGTGTGTTAGCAACGACTCCATTTGTTGCTAAAGAGAGTTAGGGACAAAATGACATTCATCGCTAAAAAGTGAGTTAGAGACGACTCCGCTCGTCGCTAAAAAGTGAGTTAGCGTTTAACGACCGTTCGGTTCGTCGCTAAAAGTCAGTCAGCAACGAACGGACATTCATAGCTAAAGTGAGTTAGGAATGAACCGCTCTATAGGAAAGAGAGTTAGGGATGAAAAAAAACATTCGTTGCAAATGTGAGTTAGTGACGACTACGTTGTTTGCTAAAGTAAGTTTCAAACATTCGATGTTAAAGCGCAAGTTAGCGACAAACTTACTCTTCTTCGCCAAAATGAGTTAGTGAGGACTGCATTCGTCGCCCAAGTGAGTTAGCAATGAACGGTCGATCGTCACTAAAGTGAGTTTGCAAAGACTCCATTCGTCACTAGAGAGAGTTAGAGACAAAAGGACATTCGTCCCTAAAGTGAGTTAGCGACGACTCCGCTCAACGCTAAAGTGAGTTTACAACGACTCCGCTCGTCACTAAAGTGAGTATAATGATGACTGCAATCCCGTCAAGTGTGTTAGCAACGACTCCATTTGTGCTAAAAAGAGAGTTAGGGACAAAATGACATTCATCGCTAAAAAGTGAGTTAGAGATGACATTCATCGCTAAAGTGAGTTAGCGACGACCGGTTCGGTTCGTCGCTAAAAGTGTGTCAGCAACGAACGGACATTCGCTAGCTAAAGTGAGTTAGGAATGAACCGCTCTATAGGAAAGAGAGTTAGGGATGAAAAAACATTCGTTGCAAATGTGAGTTAGTGACGACTACACGTTGTTTGCTAAAGTAAGTTTCAACATTCGATGTTAAAGCGAAGTTAGCGACAAACTTACGTTCTTCGCCAAAATGAGTTAGTGAGGACTGCATTCGTCGCCCCAAGTGAGTTAGCAATGAACGGTCGATCGTCACTAAAGTGAGTTTGCAAAGACTCCATTCGTCACTAGAGAGAGTTAGAGACAAAAGGACATTTCGTCCCTAAAGTGAGTTAGCGACGACTCCGCTAAACGCTAAAGTGAGTTTACAACGACCGCTCGTCACTAAAGTGAGTATACGATGACTGCAATCCCGTCAAGTGTGTTAGCAACGACTCCATTTGTTGCTAAAGAGAGTTAGGGACAAAATGACATTCATCGCTAAAGTGAGTTAGAGACGACTCCGTTCGCTCGTCGCTAAAAGTGAGTTACGACGACGACGTTCGGTTCGTCGCTAAAAAAAGTCAGCAACGAACGGACATTCATAGCTAAAGTGAGTTAGGGAAATGAACCGCTCTATAGGAAAGAGAGTTAGGGATGAAAAAAACATTCGTTGCAAATGTGAGTTAGTGACGACTCACGTTGTTTGCTAAAGTAAGTTTCAACATTCGATGTTAAAGCGAAGTTAGCGACAAACTTACGTTCTTCGCCAAAAAAATGAGTTAGTGAGGACTGCATTCGTCGCCCAAGTGAGTTAGCAATGAACGGTCGATCGTCACTAAAGTGAGTTTGCAAAGACTCCATTCGTCACACTAGAGAGAGTTAGAGACAAAAGGTCATTCGTCCCTAAAGTGAGTTAGCGACGACTCCTCAACGCTAAAGTGAGTTTACAACGACTCCGTCTCGTCACTAAAGTGAGTATACGATGACTGCAATCCCGTCAGTGTGTGTGTTAGCAACGACTCCATTTGTTGCTAAAGAGAGTTTGGGACAAAATGACATTCATCGCTAAAGTGAGTTTAGAGACGACTCCGCTCGTCGCTAAAGTGAGTTAGCGACGACTCGGTTCGTTCTAAAGCTAAAAGTGTCAGCAACGAACGGACATTCATAGCTAAAGTGAGTTAGGAATGAACCGCTCTATAGGAAAGAGAGTTGGGATGAAAAAAACATTCGTTGCAAATGTGAGTTAGTGACGACTACACGTTGTTTGCTAAAGTAAGTTTCAACATTCGATGTTAAAGCGAGTTAGCGACAAACTTACGTTCTTCGCCAAAATGAGTTAGTGAGGACTGCATTCATCGCCCAAGTGAGTTAGCAATGAACGGTCGATCGTCACTAAAGTGAGTTTGCAAAGACTCCATTCGTCACTAGAGAGAGTTAGAGACAAAAGGTCATTCGTCCCTAAAGTGAGTTAGCGACGACTCGCTCAACGCTAAAGTGAGTTTACAACGACTGCTCGTCACTCAAAAGTGAGTATATGATGACTGCAATCCCGTCAAGTGTGTTAGCAACGACTCCATTTGTTGCTAAAGAGAGTTAGGGACAAAATGACATTCATCGCTAAAGTGAGTTAGAGACGAACTCGCTCGTCGCTAAAAAGAGAGTTACGACCACGGTTCGTTCGTCGCTAAAAGTGTGTCAGCAACGAACGGACATTCATAGCTAAAGTGAGTTAGGAATGAATCCGTTCTATAGGAAAGAGAGTTTAGGGATGAAAAAAAACATTCGTTGCAAATGTGAGTTAGTGACGACTCACGTTGTTTGCTAAAGTAAGTTTCAACATTCGATGTTAAAGCGAAGTTAGCGACAAACTTACGTTCTTCGCCAAAATGAGTTAGTGAGGACTGCATTCGTCGCCCAAGTGAGTTAGCAATGAACGGTCGATCGTCACTAAAGTGAGTTTGCAAAGACTCCATTCGTCACTAGAGAGAGTTAGAGACAAAAGGACATTCGTCACTAAAGTGAGTTAGCGACGACTCCGCTAAACGCTAAAGTGAGTTTACAACGACTCCGCTCGTCACTAAAGTGAGTATATGATGACTGCAATCCCCGTCAAGTGTGTTTAGCAAACGACTCCATTTGTTGCTAAAGAGAGTTAGGGACAAAAAATGACATTCATCGCTAAAGTGAGTTAGAGACGACTCCGCTCGTCGCTAAAGTGAGTTAGCGACCGGTTCGGTTCGTCGCTAAAGTGTGTCAGCAACGAACGGACATTCATAGCTAAAGTGAGTTAGGAATGAACCGCTCTATAGGAAAGAGAGTTAGGGATGAAAAAAACATTCGTTGCAAATGTGAGTTAGTGACGACTACGTTGTTTGCTAAAGTAAGTTTCAACATTCGATGTTAAAGCGAAGTTAGCGACAAACTTACGTTCTTCGCCAAAATGAGTTAGTGAGGACTGCATTCGTCCGCCCAAGTGAGTTAGCAATGAACGGTCGATCGTCACTAAAGTGAGTTTGCAAAGACTCCATTCGTCACTAGAGAGAGTTAGAGACAAAAAAAGGTCATTCGTCCCTAAAGTGAGTTAGCGAATTTAACTCGCTCAACGCTAAAGTGAGTTTACAACGACTCCGCTTTCGTCACTAAAGTGAGTATACGATGACTGCAATCCCGTCAAGTGTGTTAGCAACGACTCCATTTGTTGCTAAAGAGAGTTAGGGACAAAATGACATTCATCGCTAAAGTGAGTTAGAGACGACTCCGCTCGTCGCTAAAGTGAGTTAGCGACGACGGTTCGGTTCGTCGCTAAAAAAGTGTCAGCAACGAACGGACATTCGCTAGCTAAAGTGAGTTAGGAATGAACCGCTCTATAGGAAAGAGAGTTAGGGATGAAAAAAAACATTCGTTGCAAATGTGAGTTAGTGACGATCACATTGTTTGCTAAAGTAAGTTTCAACATTCGATGTTAAAGCGAAGTTAGCGACAAACTTACGCTCTTCGCCAAAATGAGTTAGTGAGGACTGCATTCGTCGCCCAAGTGAGTTAGCAATGAACGGTCGATCGTCACTAAAGTGAGTTTGCAAAGACTCCATTCGTCACTAGAGAGAGTTAGAGACAAAAGGACATTCGTCCCTAAAAAGTGAGTTAGCGACGACTCCGCTCAACGCTAAAGTGAGTTTACAACGACTCCGCTCGTCACTAAAGTGAGTATATACGATGACTGCAATCCCGTCAAGTGTGTTAGCAACGACTCCATTTGTTGCTAAAGAGAGTAGGGGGAAAAAATGACATTCATCGCTAAAGTGAGTTAGAGACGACCGCTCGTCGTCGCTAAAGTGAGTTAGCGACGACTCGGTTCGTCGCTAAAGTGTGTCAGCAACGAACGGACATTCATAGCTAAAGTGAGTTAGGAATGAATCCGCTCTATAGGAAAGAGAGTTAGGGATGAAAAAAAACATTCGCTTGCAAATGTGAGTTAGTGACGACTACGTTGTTTGCTAAAGTAAGTTTCAACATTCGATGTTAAAGCGAAGTTAGCGACAAACTTACGTTCTTCGCCAAAATGAGTTAGTGAGGACTGCATTCGTCGCCCAAGTGAGTTAGCAATGAACGGTCGATCGTCACTAAAGTGAGTTTGCAAAGACTCCATTCGTCACTAGAGAGAGTTAGAGACAAAAGGTCATTCGTCCTAAAGTGAGTTAGTTAGCGACGATTCCGCTCAACGCTAAAGTGAGTTTACAACGACTCCGCTCGTCACTAAAGTGAGTATATGATGACTGCAATCCCGTCAAGTGTGTTAGCAACGACTCCATTTGTTGCTAAAGAGAGTTTGGGACAAAATGACATTCATCGCTAAAGTGAGTTAGAGACGACTCGCTCGTCGCTAAAGTGAGTTAGCGACGACTCGGTTTCGTCGTAAAGCTAAAGTCAGTCAACGAAACGAACGGACATTCATAGCTAAAGTGAGTTAGGAATGAACCGCTCTATAGGAAAGAGAGTTGGGGAAAAAAAACATTCGTTTCAAATGTGAGTGAGTGAGTGACTACTACGTTTTGCTAAAGTAAGTTTCAACATTCGATGTTAAAGCGAAGTTAGCGACAAACTTACGTTCTTCGCCAAAATGAGTTAGTGAGGACTGCATTCGTCGCCCAAGTGAGTTAGCAATGAACGGTCGATCGTCACTAAAGTGAGTTTGCAAAGACTCCATTCGTCACTAGAGAGAGTTAGAGACAAAAGGACATTCGTCACTAAAGTGAGTGAGTTAGCGACGACTCCGCTAAACGCTAAAGTGAGTTTACAACGACTCCGCTCGTCACTAAAAGTGAGTATAACGATGACTGCAATCCCCGTCAAGTGTGTTAGCAACGACTCCATTTGTTGCTAAAGAGAGTTAGGGGACAAAATGACATTCATCGCTAAAAAGTGAGTTAGAGACGACTCCGCTCGTCGCTAAAAGTGAGTTAGCGACGACTTCGGTTCGTCGCTAAAGTAAAGTGTGTCAGCAACGAACGGACATTCATAGCTAAAGTGAGTTAGGAATGAACCGCTCTATAGGAAAGAGAGTTAGGGATGAAAAAAAACATTCGTTGCAAATGTGAGTTAGTGACGACTCACGTTGCTTGTTTGCTAAAAAGTAAGTTTCAACATTCGATGTTAAAGCGAAGTTAGCGACAAACTTACGTTCTTCGCCAAAATGAGTTAGTGAGGACTGCATTCGCCGCCCAAGTGAGTTAGCAATGAACGGTCGATCGTCACTAAAGTGAGTTTGCAAAGACTCCATTCGTCACTAGAGAGAGTTAGAGACAAAAGGACATTCGTCCCTAAAAGTGAGTTAGCGACGACTCCGCTAAACGCTAAAAGTGAGTTTACAACGACTGCGCTCGTCACTAAAGTGAGTATATGATGACTGCAATCCCGTCAAGTGTGTTAGCAACGACTCCATTTGTTGCTAAAGAGAGTTAGGGACAAAATGACATTCATCGCTAAAGTGAGTTAGAGACGACTCGCTCGTCGCTAAAGTGAGTTAGCGACTTCGGTCGGTTCGTCGCTAAAAGTGTGTCAGCAACGAACGGACATTCATAGCTAAAGTGAGTTAGGAATGAACCGCTCTATAGGAAAGAGTTAGGGGGATGAAAAAAACATTCGTTGCAAATGTGAGTTAGTGACGACTCACACATTGTTTGCTAAAGTAAGTTTCAACATTCGATGTTAAAGCGAAGTTAGCGACAAACTTACGCTCTTCGCCAAAATGAGTTAGTGAGGACTGCATTCGTCGCCCAAGTGAGTTAGCAATGAACGGTCGATCGTCACTAAAGTGAGTTTGCAAAGACTCCATTCGCCACTAGAGAGAGTTAGAGACAAAAGGTCATTCGTCACTAAAGTGAGTTAGACGACGACCGCTCAACGCTAAAGTGAGTTTACAACGACCGCTCGTCACTAAAAAGAGAGTATATGATGACTGCAATCCCGTCAAGTGTGTTAGCAACGACTCCATTTGTTGCTAAAGAGAGTTTAGGGACAAAATGACATTCATCGCTAAAGTGAGTTAGAGACGACTCGCTCGTCGCTAAAGTGAGTTAGTTAGCGACTTCACTGGGTTCGTCGCTAAAGTAAGTCAGTGTCAGTCAGCAACGAACGGACATTCGCTAGCTAAAGTGAGTTAGGAATGAATCCGCTCTATAGGAAAGAGAGTTAGGGAAAAAAAACATTTGTTGCAAATGTGAGTTAGTGACGACTCACATTGTTTTTAAAGTAAGTTTCAACATTCGATGTTAAAGCGAAGTTAGCGACAAACTTACGCTCTTCGCCAAAATGAGTTAGTGAGGACTGCATTCGTCGCCAAGTGAGTGAGTTAGCAATGAACGGTCGATCGTCACTAAAGTGAGTTTGCAAAGACTCCATTCGTCACTAGAGAGAGTTAGAGACAAAAGGACATTCGTCCCTAAAGTGAGTTAGCGACGACTCCGCTCAACGCTAAAGTGAGTTTACAACGACCGCTCGTCACTAAAGTGAGTATATGATGACTGCAATCCCGTCAAGTGTGTTAGCAACGACTCCATTTGTTGCTAAAGAGAGTTAGGGACAAAATGACATTCATCGCTAAAGTGAGTTAGAGACGACGCCGCTCGTCGCTAAAGTGAGTTAGCGACCACTCGGTTCGTCGCTAAAAGTCAGTCAGCAACGAACGGACATTCATAGCTAAAGTGAGTTAGGAATGAACTGCTCTATAGGAAAGAGAGTTAGGGATGAAAAAACATTCGCTGCAAATGTGAGTTAGTGACGACCACGTTGTTTGCTAAAGTAAGTTTCAACATTCGATGTTAAAGCGAAGTTAGCGACAAACTTACGCTCTTCGCCAAAATGAGTTAGTGAGGACTGCATTCGTCGCCCAAGTGAGTTAGCAATGAACGGTCGATCGTCACTAAAGTGAGTTTGCAAAGACTCCATTCGCCACTAGAGAGAGTTAGAGACAAAAGGACATTCGTCACTAAAGTGAGTTAGTTAGCGACGACTCCGTTAAACGCTAAAGTGAGTTTACAACGACTCCGCTCGTCACTAAAGTGAGTATATGATGACTGCAATCCCGTCAAGTGTGTTAGCAACGACTCCATTTGTTGCTAAAGAGAGTTAGGGACAAAAAATGACATTCATCGCTAAAGTGAGTTAGAGACGACGATTCGCTCGTCGCTAAAGTGAGTTAACGACTCGGTTCGTCGCTAAAGTGTGTCAGCAACGAACGGACATTCATGGAGCTAAAGTGAGTTAGGAATGAACCGCTCTATAGGAAAGAGAGTTAGGGATGAAAAAAACATTCGTTGCAAATGTGAGTTAGTGACGACTACATTGTTTTGCTAAAGTAAGTTTCAACATTCGATGTTAAAGCGAAGTTAGCGACAAACTTACGCTCTTCGCCAAAATGAGTTAGTGAGGACTGCATTCGTCGCCCAAGTGAGTTAGCAATGAACGGTCGATCGTCACTAAAGTGAGTTTGCAAAGACTCCATTCGTCACTAGAGAGAGTTAGAGACAAAAGGTCATTCGTCCCTAAAGTGAGTTAGCGACGACTCCGCTAAACGCTAAAGTGAGTTTACAACGACGACCGCTCGGTCGTCACTAAAAAGTGAGTATACGATGACTGCAATCCCCGTCAAGTGTGTTAGCAACGACTCCATTTGTTGCTAAAGAGAGTTAGGGACAAAAAATGACATTCATCGCTAAAGTGAGTTAGAGACGACTCCGCTCGTCCGCTAAAGTGAGTTAGCGACTCCACTCGGTTCGTCGCTAAAGTGTGTCAGCAACGAACGGACATTCATAGCTAAAGTGAGTTAGGAATGAACCGCTCTATAGGAAAGAGAGTTAGGGATGAAAAAACATTCGTTGCAAATGTGAGTTAGTGACGACTACACATTGTTTGCTAAAGTAAGTTTCAACATTCGATGTTAAAGCGAAGTTAGCGACAAACTTACGCTCTTCGCCAAAATGAGTTAGTGAGGACTGCATTCGTCGCCCAAGTGAGTTAGCAATGAACGGTCGATCGTCACTAAAGTGAGTTTGCAAAGACTCCATTCGTCACTAGAGAGAGTTAGAGACAAAAGGACATTCGTCCCTAAAGTGAGTTAGCTTACGACGACTCCGCTCAACGCTAAAGTGAGTTTACAACGACCGCTCGTCACTAAAGTGAGTATAATGATGACTGCAATCCCGCCAAGTGTGTTAGCAACGACTCCATTTGTTGCTAAAGAGAGTTTGGGACAAAATGACATTCATCGCTAAAAAGTGAGTTAGAGACGACGCTCGTCGTCGTAAGTGAGTTGAGTTAGCGACGACTCGGTTCGTCGCTAAAAGTGTCAGCAACGAACGGACATTCATAGCTAAAGTGAGTTAGGAATGAACCGCTCTATAGGAAAGAGAGTTAGGGATGAAAAAACATTCGTTGCAAATGTGAGTTAGTGACGACTCACATTGTTTGCTAAAGTAAGTTTCAACATTCGATGTTAAAGCGAAGTTAGCGACAAACTTTACGCTCTTCGCCAAAATGAGTTAGTGAGGACTGCATTCGTCGCCCAAGTGAGTTAGCAATGAACGGTCGATCGTCACTAAAGTGAGTTTGCAAAGACTCCATTCGTCACTAGAGAGAGTTAGAGACAAAAGGACATTCGTCCCTAAAGTGAGTTAGCTTAACGAATCCGCTAAACGCTAAAAAGTGAGTTTACAACGACCGCTCGTCACTAAAGTGAGTATATGATGACTGCAATCCCGTCAAGTGTGTTAGCAACGACTCCATTTGTTGCTAAAGAGAGTTAGGGACAAAATGACATTCATCGCTAAAGTGAGTTAGAGACGACTCCGTTAATTCGCTCGTCGCTAAAGTGAGTGAGTTAGCGACGATTCGGTTCGCCGCTAAAAGTGTGTCAGCAACGAACGGACATTCATAGCTAAAGTGAGTTAGGAATGAACCGCTCTATAGGAAAGAGAGTTAGGATGAAAAAAAACATTCGCTGCAAATGTGAGTTAGTGACGACTCACATTGTTTGCTAAAGTAAGTTTCAACATTCGATGTTAAAGCGAAGTTAGCGACAAACTTACGCTCTTCGCCAAAATGAGTTAGTGAGGACTGCATTCGTCGCCCAAGTGAGTTAGCAATGAACGGTCGATCGTCACTAAAGTGAGTTTGCAAAGACTCCATTCGTCACTAGAGAGAGTTAGAGACAAAAGGTCATTCGTCCCTAAAGTGAGTTAGCTTAACGACACCCGCTCAACGCTAAAGTGAGTTTACAACGACCGCTCGTCACTAAAGTGAGTATATACGATGACTGCAATCCCGTCAAGTGTGTTAGCAACGACTCCATTTGTTGCTAAAGAGAGTTTGGGACAAAATGACATTCATCGCTAAAGTGAGTTAGAGACGACTCGCTCGTCGCTAAAAAAGTGAGTTACGACCACTCGGTTCGTCGCTCGCTAAAGTGTGTCAGCAACGAACGGACATTCGCTGCTAAAGTGAGTTAGGAATGAACCGCTCTATAGGAAAAGAGAGTTTGGGATGAAAAAACATTCGTTGCAAATGTGAGTTAGTGACGACTACATTGTTTGCTAAAGTAAGTTTCAACATTCGATGATGTTAAAGCGAAGTTAGCGACAAACTTACGCTCTTCGCCAAAATGAGTTAGTGAGGACTG
Source organism: Aristolochia fimbriata (assembly GCA_019845555.1). Taxonomy (NCBI): domain Eukaryota; kingdom Viridiplantae; phylum Streptophyta; class Magnoliopsida; order Piperales; family Aristolochiaceae; genus Aristolochia; species Aristolochia fimbriata. The sequence goes on from JAINDJ010000089.1 coordinate 62,958, forward strand.
CATTCGCCGCCCCAAGTGAGTTAGCAATGAACGGTCGATCGTCACTAAAGTGAGTTTGCAAAGACTCCATTCGTCACTAGAGAGAGTTAGAGACAAAAGGGTCATTCGTCCCTAAAGTGAGTTAGCGACGACTCCGCTAAACGCTAAAGTGAGTTTACAACGACTGCTCGGTCACTAAAGTGAGTATACGATGACTGCAATCCCGTCAAGTGTGTTAGCAACGCAACTCCATTTGTTGCTAAAGAGAGTTAGGGACAAAATGACATTCATCGCTAAAGTGAGTTAGAGACATTCATCGCTCGTCGCTAAAGTGAGTTAGCGACGACTCGGGTTCGTCGCCTAAAAAGTGTCAGCAACGAACGGACATTCATAGCTAAAGTGAGTTAGGAATGAACTGCTCTATAGGAAAGAGAGTTAGGGATGAAAAAACATTCGTCAAAATGTGAGTTAGTGACGACTCACGCTGTTTGCTAAAGTAAGTTTCAACATTCGATGTTAAAGCGAAGTTAGCGACAAACTTACGCTCTTCGCCAAAATGAGTTAGTGAGGACTGCATTCGTCGCCCAAGTGAGTTAGCAATGAACGGTCGATCGTCACTAAAGTGAGTTTGCAAAGACTCCATTCGCCACTAGAGAGAGTTAGAGACAAAAGGACATTCGTCCCCTAAAGTGAGTTAGCGACGAATCCGCTAAACGCTAAAGTGAGTTTACAACGACCGCTCGTCACTAAAGTGAGTATATACGATGACTGCAATCCCGTCAAGTGTGTTAGCAACGACTCCATTTGTTGCTAAAGAGAGTTAGGGGACAAAATGACATTCATCGCTAAAGTGAGTTAGAGACGACGACCGCTCGTCGCTAAAGTGAGTTAGTTAATTAGTTCGGTTCGTCGCGCTAAAAAAGTGTGTCAGCAACGAACGGACATTCATAGCTAAAGTGAGAGTTAGGAATGAACCGCTCTATAGGAAAGAGAGTTAGGGATGAAAAAAACATTCGCTTGCAAATGTGAGTTAGTGACGACTCACATTGTTTGCTAAAGTAAGTTTCAACATTCGATGTTAAAGCGAAGTTAGCGACAAACTTACGTTCTTTCGCCAAAATGAGTTAGTGAGGACTGCATTCGTCGCCCAAGTGAGTTAGCAATGAACGGTCGATCGTCACTAAAGTGAGTTTGCAAAGACTCCATTCGTCACTAGAGAGAGTTAGAGACAAAAGGTCATTCGTCCCTAAAGTGAGTTAGCGACGACTCGCTCAACGCTAAAGTGAGTTTACAACGACCGCTCGTCACTAAAGTGAGTATATGATGACTGCAATCCCGTCAAGTGTGTTAGCAACGACTCCATTTGTTGCTAAAGAGAGTTTGGGGGACAAAATGACATTCATCGCTAAAAAGTGAGTTAGAGACGACGACCGCTCGTCGCTAAAGTGAGTTAGCGACGCTAACCGGTTCGTCGCTAAAGTGTGTCAGCAACGAACGGACATTCGCTGCTAAAGTGAGTTAGGAATGAATCCGCTCTATAGGAAAGAGAGTTTGGGATGAAAAAACATTCGCTGCAAATGTGAGTTAGTGACTACTACACGCTTTTTTTGCTAAAGTAAGTTTCAACATTCGATGTTAAAGCGAAGTTAGTTAGCGAAACTTACGCTCTTCGCCAAAATGAGTTAGTGAGGACTGCATTCGTCGCCCCAAGTGAGTTAGCAATGAACGGTCGATCGTCACTAAAGTGAGTTTGCAAAGACTCCATTCGTCACTAGAGAGAGTTAGAGACAAAAGGTCATTCGTCCCTAAAGTGAGTTAGCGACGACCGCTCAACGCTAAAGTGAGTTTACAACGACCGCTCGTCACTAAAGTGAGTATAATGATGACTGCAATCCCCCGTCAAGTGTGTTAGCAACGACTCCATTTGTTGCTAAAGAGAGTTTGGGACAAAATGACATTCATCGCTAAAGTGAGTTAGAGACGACGACTCGCTCGTCGCTAAAAGTGAGTTAGCGACGGTTCGGTTCGTCTAAAGTGTCAGTCAGCAACGAACGGACATTCATAGCTAAAGTGAGTTAGGAATGAATCCGCTCTATAGGAAAGAGAGTTTGGGATGAAAAAAAACATTCGCTGCAAATGTGAGTTAGTGACGACTCACGCGCATTTGCTAAAGTAAGTTTCAACATTCGATGTTAAAGCGAAGTTAGCGACAAACTTACGCTCTTCGCCAAAATGAGTTAGTGAGGACTGCATTCGTCGCCCAAGTGAGTTAGCAATGAACGGTCGATCGTCACTAAAGTGAGTTTGCAAAGACTCCATTCGTCACTAGAGAGAGAGTTAGAGACAAAAGGTCATTCGTCCCTAAAGTGAGTTAGCTTAATTTAACCGCTCAACGCTAAAGTGAGTTTACAACGACCGCTCGGTCACTAAAGTGAGTATAATGATGACTGCAATCCCGTCATGTGTGTTAGTTAGCAACGACTCCATTTGTTGCTAAAGAGAGTTGGGGGACAAAATGACATTCATCGCTAAAGTGAGTTAGAGACGAATTCGCTCGTCGCTAAAGTGAGTTAGTTACGACCTCCACCGGTTCGTAAAGCTAAAGTGTGTCAGCAACGAACGGACATTCATAGCTAAAGTGAGTTAGGAATGAACCGCTCTATAGGAAAGAGAGTTAGGGGGAAAAAAAACATTCGTTGCAAATGTGAGTTAGTGACGACCACGCTATTGTTTTGCTAAAGTAAGTTTCAACATTCGATGTTAAAGCGAAGTTAGCGACAAACTTACGCTCTTCGCCAAAATGAGTTAGTGAGGACTGCATTCGTCGCCCAAGTGAGTTAGCAATGAACGGTCGATCGTCACTAAAGTGAGTTTGCAAAGACTCCATTCGTCACTAGAGAGAGTTAGAGACAAAAGGTCATTCGTCCCCTAAAGTGAGTTAGCGACGACTAATTCGCTCAACGCTAAAGTGAGTTTACAAAGACCGCTCGTCACTAAAGTGAGTATAATGATGACTGCAATCCCGTCAAGTGTGTTAGCAACGACTCCATTTGTTGCTAAAGAGAGTTAGGGGACAAAATGACATTCATCTAAAGTGAGTTAGAGACGACTCGCTCGTCGCTAGTAAAGTAGAGTTAGCGACGACTCGGTTCGTCGCTAAAGTGTGTCAGCAACGAACGGACATTCGCTGCTAAAGTGAGTTAGGAATGAACCGCTCTATAGGAAAGAGAGTTTTGGGATGAAAAAACATTCGCTGCAAATGTGAGTTAGTGACTACTCACGTTGTTTGCTAAAGTAAGTTTCAACATTCGATGTTAAAGCGAAGTTAGCGACAAACTTACTCTTCTTCGCCAAAATGAGTTAGTGAGGACTGCATTCGTCGCCCAAGTGAGTTAGCAATGAACGGTCGATCGTCACTAAAGTGAGTTTGCAAAGACTCCATTCGTCACTAGAGAGAGTTAGAGACAAAAGGACATTCGTCCCTAAAGTGAGTTAGTTAGCGACGAATCCGCTCAACGCTAAAGTGAGTTTACAACGACCGCTCGTCACTAAAGTGAGTATAACGATGACTGCAATCCCGTCAAGTGTGTTAGCAACGACTCCATTTGTTGCTAAAGAGAGTTGGGGGACAAAATGACATTCATCGCTAAAGTGAGTTAGAGACGACGACTCGCTCGTCGCTAAAAGTGAGTTAGCGACGACACGGTTCGTCGCTAAAGTGTGTCAGCAACGAACGGACATTCATAGCTAAAGTGAGTTAGGAATGAACCGCTCTATAGGAAAGAGAGTTAGGGATGAAAAAACATTCGCTGCAAATGTGAGTTAGTGACGACTCACGTTGTTTGCTAAAGTAAGTTTCAACATTCGATGTTAAAGCGAAGTTAGCGACAAACTTACGCTCTTCGCCAAAATGAGTTAGTGAGGACTGCATTCGTCGCCCAAGTGAGTTAGCAATGAACGGTCGATCGTCACTAAAGTGAGTTTGCAAAGACTCCATTCGCCACTAGAGAGAGTTAGAGACAAAAGGTCATTCGTCCCTAAAGTGAGTTAGCGACGAATCCGCTCAACGCTAAAGTGAGTTTACAACGACCGCTCGTCACTAAAGTGAGTATATGATGACTGCAATCCCGTCAAGTGTGTTAGCAACGACTCCATTTGTTGCTAAAGAGAGTTTGGGACAAAATGACATTCATCGCTAAAGTGAGTTAGAGACGATTCGCTCGTCGCTAAAGTGAGTTAGCGACGACCGGTTCGTCGCTAAAGTGTGTCAGCAACGAACGGACATTCTAAGCTAAAGTGAGTTAGGAATGAACTCCGCTCTTTAGGAAAGAGAGTTTGGGATGAAAAAAACATTCGTTGCAAATGTGAGTTAGTGACGACTACATTACTTTTGCTAAAGTAAGTTTCAACATTCGATGTTAAAGCGAAGTTAGCGACAAACTTACATTCTTCGCCAAAATGAGTTAGTGAGGACTGCATTCGTCGCCCAAGTGAGTTAGCAATGAACGGTCGATCGTCACTAAAGTGAGTTTGCAAAGACTCCATTCGTCACTAGAGAGAGTTAGAGACAAAAGGACATTCGTCCCTAAAGTGAGTTAGCGACGACTCGCTAAACGCTAAAGTGAGTTTACAACGACTCCGCTCGTCACTAAAGTGAGTATAACGATGACTGCAATCCCGTCAAGTGTGTTAGCAACGACTCCATTTGTTGCTAAAGAGAGTTAGGGACAAAATGACATTCATCGCTAAAGTGAGTTAGAGACGACCGCTCGTCGCTAAAGTGAGTTAGCGACCACCGGTTCGTCGCTAAAGTGTGTCAGCAACGAACGGACATTCGCTGCTAAAGTGAGTTAGGAATGAATCCGCTCTATAGGAAAGAGAGTTTGGGATGAAAAAAACATTCGCTGCAAATGTGAGTTAGTGACGACTACGCTGTTTGCTAAAGTAAGTTTCAACATTCGATGTTAAAGCGAAGTTAGCGACAAACTTACGCTTCTTCGCCAAAATGAGTTAGTGAGGACTGCATTCGTCGCCCAAGTGAGTTAGCAATGAACGGTCGATCGTCACTAAAGTGAGTTTGCAAAGACTCCATTCGTCACTAGAGAGAGTTAGAGACAAAAGGTCATTCGTCCCTAAAGTGAGTTAGCGACGACCGCTCAACGCTAAAGTGAGTTTACAACGACTCCGCTCGTCACTAAAGTGAGTATATGATGACTGCAATCCCGTCAAGTGTGTTAGCAACGACTCCATTTGTTGCTAAAGAGAGTTTGGGACAAAATGACATTCATCGCTAAAGTGAGTGAGTTAGAGACGACCTCGCTCGTCGCTAAAGTGAGTTAGCGAACTCGGTTCGGTTCGTCGCTAAAGTGTGTCAGCAACGAACGGACATTCGCTAAGCTAAAGTGAGTTAGGAATGAACCGCTCTTTAGGAAAGAGAGTTTGGGATGAAAAAAAACATTCGCTTGCAAATGTGAGTTAGTGACGACCACGCTGTTTGCTAAAGTAAGTTTCAACATTCGATGTTAAAGCGAAGTTAGTGACAAACTTACGCTCTTCGCCAAAATGAGTTAGTGAGGACTGCATTCGTCGCCCAAGTGAGTTAGTTAGCAATGAACGGTCGATCGTCACTAAAGTGAGTTTGCAAAGACTCCATTCGCCACTAGAGAGAGTTAGAGACAAAAGGACATTCGTCACTAAAGTGAGTTAGCGACGACACCGCTAAACGCTAAAGTGAGTTTACAACGACCGCTCGTCACTAAAGTGAGTATACGATGACTGCAATCCCGTCAAGTGTGTTAGCAACGACTCCATTTGTTGCTAAAGAGAGTTAGGGACAAAATGACATTCATCGCTAAAGTGAGTTAGAGACGACCGCTCGTCGCTAAAAAGAGAGTTAGCGACGACGGTTCGGTTCGTCGCTAAAAAGTGTGTCAGCAACGAACGGACATTCGCTAGCTAAAGTGAGTTAGGAATGAACTGCTTCTATAGGAAAGAGAGTTAGGGATGAAAAACATTCGTTGCAAATGTGAGTTAGTGACGACTCACACGTTGTTTGCTAAAGTAAGTTTCAACATTCGATGTTAAAGCGAAGTTAGCGACAAACTTACGCTCTTCGCCAAAATGAGTTAGTGAGGACTGCATTCGTCGCCCAAGTGAGTTAGCAATGAACGGTCGATCGTCACTAAAGTGAGTTTGCAAAGACTCCATTCGCCACTAGAGAGAGTTAGAGACAAAAGGTCATTCGTCCCTAAAGTGAGTTAGCGACGAATTTAATTCGCTCAACGCTAAAGTGAGTTTACAACGACCGCTCATCACTAAAGTGAGTATAATGATGACTGCAATCCCGTCAAGTGTGTTAGCAACGACTCCATTTGTTGCTAAAGAGAGTTTGGGACAAAATGACATTCATCGCTAAAGTGAGTTAGAGACGCTAAAGTGAGTCAGCAATGAACGGACATTCGCTGCTAAAGTGAAGGAATGAACCGCTCTATAGGAAAGAGAGTTAGGGATAAAAAAAACATTCGTTGCAAATGTGAGTTAGTGACGACCACGCGCATTTTGCTAAAGTAAGTTTCAACATTCGATGTTAAAGCGAAGTTAGCGACAAACTTACACGCTCTTCGCCAAAATGAGTTAGTGAGGACTGCATTCGCCGCCCAAG